>RYFJ01003543.1:0-129260 GCA_003991445.1 Oryza meyeriana var. granulata | reverse complement strand
ATTTATTAAAATCTTACGGGCAACAACAAGAAAAGGATTCTACTTTAGTACTACTATAGTGCCAATTAGATATATCTCAATTTTTAGACAAATTACATGGAGTTGGAACGGAGTCAATCGGAGCTACGGATCAGAAGATATAAACTTCCAAAGTTTAAATGGATTTCTAGATTGAAGAAAAGGATTTGTTGAATTTCCAGAGGAGAATATTCTTCTCAGGAATATATTGCCTAGAGTCACTGATAGTAAGGGCCCATTGGCAACCTAGGCCCACATGTCTGTGGGAGGAGAGGGAGATGAGTTGGTGGGCTGTGGGCCGAGGAGGCAGAATGTGGTGGCCCACGTGTCAGTGATTCAAGGAGGTTCATTTGGTGGCTGGGGCCCGTTAAGCCAGGGAAAGGAGAGATGGAGAGATGGAGAAAGGGCTTCTTCGCGGTGGACTGGGATTGGACGGGGCCCACATATCAGAGACGGTGGCCGCTGGGACCGCATGCACGCGCTCGGGAAGCGGGGCAGACGTGGAGCCCGCATGTCGTCCCGTGGCCTTTTTTTTTTTTTTTTTTTTTTTCTTTTTTTTTTCCCCTAGCGCTCATAGGGGCGAGGAGCGATGTCGCTCAGGAACGACGGCTCACGGCGGCGGAGTTGATTCCGGTGAGAGACAGCAAACGGCGGTGAGCGGTGGTGCCGATGGGAGGAGGGGACCACGGCGAATGTCGTGAACGGCTCAGATTAGCGAGATAGAGCGCACCGGCGGCCGGCGGTGATATGCCGAGGCAGCGGGGAGAGAGATGAGGGGAAATAGGGGCGATGGCCATGGCAGTGTCGAGGGCGAGCCGAGGGGACACTACTACGTAAAGGCATATCTGTGGCGGCCGAAACATATTTTCCATAGCGGTCCGGCCAGCCGCTAGCCACCATAGGTCAGAGTAAATGGAACATTTTCTCTGGCGGCAGTCTACCGCCAGCAAGCTATCATTTTCTTTGGCAGGCCACATAGAGCGCCCGCCAGAGAAAAGCCTTTCTCACTGGTGGCCAAGTAACACCGGCCGCCAGCGATAACAGGGTCACAGGAGAAGGCTGTTAACCTGTCCCACTAGTGAAGACAGTTTCACAGTAGGTGTTTTGCAATGTGGCCCGCCTGTGAAGATTTGCCGCCAAATTTCGAATTGTATTTCCTGCCAATTTTGAATTTATTTTTTGGTTCGCGTATTATGTGTGTATATATAGAATTGATGCGATGATGATTTGTTTGGACAATCAATAGAAAAGATTATCTTTATCGAGCGAAGCTGTATTTGATAATATATATACAATATCAATTAATTCACACATGCTATTAATTAATTAATATATTTACACAGTACTTATATAAACACACATAGCACTGGATGATATTTGTAAAATATCTTATAACTCGACCTACATGTACAATTTATATGATTTTTTGACCTAGTCAACAAGACACTAGAATTTCTTGTCCGAGTTCAGATGCCCTTCTTTATGGAAAAACCGCCCTAACTTGTGGCAACACTCGTGGTGGATGAAGCGGCACATGTCTTGCTGTATGTTCTCAATGGATCGGTCACCGAGCATCCTTTCGGATTTCTAGAGTCTAGGAAAGTGCATTAAGTACATTCAGAGAAAAGAAATTGTTACACGTTAAAAACTAGCAACTATAATAAACGTATATATATTTTGATGATTTACTATTTACAGCTGTAGATTTCGTGGAGTACCTCCCATTCACCCTAAGGTATTCGCAGAGATAATATCCACATAGGACGCTTCCCTTGGGTTGCTTGTGGCACTTTGTAAGACATAAAAAAACAATGTTAATTAGTTACATGGATTAGCAAGCAGACTTATAAGAAGTGTATCCATCATTAATTACTGGCCACTTATTGCGGCCGAGCAAATCGTCTCTTTTCTCCAACCGCTCTCCGCCCTCTCGGTAGTAAAGCTTGTAGTCTTTGTCCAAGCAAATAGAGGAAGTTAGTCATACATATAAGAATAGCTCGTGAATGAGAAGTCCATAGTTAAAATTTGTATATATCACTTACTAATCTAAAATTCCAAGGATTTTTCCATAGGTACTTTGCTTCTTGTCGAGAGGGTCCAGTACCACAGCTTCACCATACTTTGGATATAGAAGAAAGCTAATCCAATGGTCGCTACACAAAATACTGTGAAATGTTTTGTTAGTCAAGTCATGATTAAGTAGAGGGGAAGTATGGATAGGATATCAAACTTACCCAAAGTTGTATGGAATGTATATGCATCTTTTGTCCTGCATTGAGTGTATTACCCGACCTATGTAAGCAGCCACCTCCATATTTTAATATTATGCCTTTTCGCTACATAGGCATCCCTCTCTGCAGGAGTCATGGCCTATAGCTCCGAAGACATGTATTTCTTGTCTAGCTTGAAGGTGTGGTTTGGCTCGCTTATTCGACATGGGTTTAGAAAGCCGATAGGTATATGCATCTTTTCTGCTATGTCGTAATTCATCCTACAAAAAAGGATGATCAGATCAGGTTGTGGGTAACGTATAGGTAGTCTGGACAAGTACAATACAGCGGTTGTATACTTATAGGCACCACACGGCGATCAAATTTGCGTCTAGCTTATCCCGGCGGAAGTGGGCATGCATATCCCTAAAATCCACGTAAAATTGGCATAGAGAACAAGCAGGATGCATAAGGAAAATAAACTACAGGAACTCCTGCCGATCATGGTTTAAAGTTACTGGTATTGCTGCGAAGATACTGCCTGCGCCCGTGCCTGGGCCCCTTGCTCACATCGGCTCCCGGGATCTTCATCCGCCGTCCATACCCGTGCCCGGGTTCTTACCTAAGCTCGTACCTGGGTCCTCCCCTGAGGTCGTGCCCGGGAACTTGGTTGGGGTCGTGCCCAGGAACTCTCGAAACAGAATTAAACCAACCGGCTAGCCCTTAACCGATCGCAACAGTAGTACAGGCAAGGATGTATAACAAGGCAAACGATAACATAAATGATAAACAACTGACGAATCTGCCGACTACTGAACAAGGCGCATGGACATCGGCTGGAGGCCGATGACAAAAAGATAACAGAATAATAAAGCCATTGCCAACAATATAAGATAAATAGATGCAGTCGGCCTTAACAGATAACTTATCGGCTAAGCACTCCGATAAAGACACCGCATAATACCCATCGGCTCATCAAGAGTGAAGCTATCATCATCGGTCTAGTAGATCGGACCCAACCGTTGCAGCACAGACTGGTGACGATAACGATACCTTGATAGGCCGATAGGTCTGATGCGATCGTGAAGTAAAACATGATAACTTACCGGCTATACATCCCGATAAGACGCCTGCGCATAAAGCATCAGCTTAGCAGGAACGGTTTATCGCTAGCAGCTTAGTAGGTCAGACCTAACCGATGCAGCACAAACTGATGATAAACCGCTCCCAGTAAGCCGATACGATCTACGCACGCGTGATGTGATATACCTAGTCAATCTATGAGATCAAACTGAACTGATGCAGCCATAGATAAAATAAATATACCGTGGTAAGCCGACTACCATAAACCGACTAGAATATTGGACCTAACCGAGGAAGTCCTAGCCGATAGGTAGCCGGGGTGACGAGACTTACCCTCTCGCTGGAGTTCGGACCTAACTGATGCAGCCCGGCTCGAGAAGCAGGATCCCGTCGGAAGGGTGGCGATGCGCCGAAGTTTGTATTGATTGATGTGTTGTCTCTTTACAAGGTACCTGGGCATACGTATATATACCCCGAGTTAATACAGTCCTGATAGGACACGGCACAAGACTTCCTAATTACAAAAGGAAACACTAACAGGACCTGATCGGACACGAGATCAAGTCTGCTAAAGATAAAAACTAATATTGCCTAAATAGTAGACATGGTAAATAACTGCCATATTGCGGTCTTCACGGCTCCTCCCTGGATCCGGTCCCTTCTGGATCAATTTCCGTTAGTTGACTGTGACGCTCTCCTTTGACCGAATCTGACATAGGGCCTTACCAAATTTTGGCGTTAACACATGCCCCCCAATTTCGAAGTTCTCCTATAGGACTTCGAAATTCTTTCATTTTGGGCCTTCAGATCTCTTCCAAACCGAGGCGGCCCAAGGTAGCCCACTTGCCATAATTGTTTGAAACAGTGCCAACGGCCTCGATTCCCGCCCGGTCATCATATCTCTATAAAACGCTTTGTCTTCCTAGCCCTTTTTTACGCTTTGACATCACCAGAGCACCACCGCTTCATCTTCCAAGCCTTCAACAAGCTCTAGCAAATCCAGACGAACCGTCGCAGCCCTCTTCTTCAGCCGTTGATTTCTGCATCTTCCTCCTTTCTTGCGATGGCATCGGCATCTGCAGTCCCTGAGGTAATCTTCCTAACTGATTATTTCTCTGATTTTGTGGCCCAGATGCGTCCAATCCACCATGTTCTTCATCTGTTCTTCGTCGTGTTCTTGTTTACTGTAGCATCTTAGAGGCCAGATCTTGATCCCAGCCGCCGATTACCCAAACTTTTTCTATCATGGTCCCATGGGTAACGAAGACCCCACCGATTTCATATGCGCCGAGACCCAGCGTATCCCTTTCAAGAACTCGGCCATGCGAGTCGGCGACTGGACCAACAGCTTCAGGTCGTAGCCAAGCAAACTGCCTGGGTGGAGAGATTGGTACATCAGGGTGTCTGCTGCGAAGAGAATCTACTGGGAAGAATCTCATATCGGCCATTGCATCAATCTCTCCCTGGCCGATATGGAAAGAAATGAACCTCTGCTCGCATCGGCCTCATATTTCTGGTCCGATGCCCTTAATGCCTTCCTGTTCGGGCATGGGCCGATGACCCCCACTTTGCTGGATGTGACCATGCTCACCTGTCTAGACACGACAAGCTACATCGACCCCTTCAAGCTCCGGTTCAAACCCACTCATCGGCTTCAAGCAAAGAACATCGGTGGCTGGTCCAGGTACATATCTCTTCACAATAAGGGAACTGGATCGGTTGATGACCGGGAACACGTTGCTTTTCTGAACCTCTGGCTGGAGCGTTTTGTTTTTGGTGGCGCTACCCTTGGTCCGACAATCAACATGCAATGTTTGGCAGAATGCCTGGTTGATCGGAAACAGATCCCCTTGGGGCAATTCCTCCTCGGTGCCACTTATCAGTTGCTTCACCAAGTAGCAACTAAGTTATCGGCCGGCCAGCCCGTCGGCCACATCGGGGGCCCTTGGTGGTTCGTACAGCTCTGGCTTAATATCTACACCTCCAAGGCCGTCCCTGAAACTTCTCTTCTCAAGCAATCCTTCCCAGCTGATTACACAGAAGACCAAGATCCCGTTTACCGCCGATGCGTTTCCATGGGCGAAGCTGCATCGGCTCTTTCTGGCGGCAAGATAACCCCCGCTGAACTTAGTCAGTGGTTCAAGGGGTTTTACTATGGCTTCACCAGGGAGGCCACTCTCTGGTTTGCATATAATGACACATCATCATTTGAAATGCCTTCTAACTTTGACCCACTCAAAGCTCTGGATAATGACGAGTCCAAGGCCATATTCCTATCGGCTATCTCCCCTCGTCTGCTGCCAACTGGCTTCTCCCTGGGCCGATCACAGCCTTCTTGCGAGTTTTACCACCCATCGGTCGGCTCCCGCCAGTTTGGCCTTGGTCAGCTTCCGATCGGCCTTTTCCTCATCGACAAACTTCAAGCTCGAGGCACGGTCAGCAGCGCCCTGGAATATGATTGGCTGCAGACTTTGACAGACCCCCTCCTCCTAGGCGCTGCCACCGAGGTGTGTATCTGCACTGCCAACACCAAGCTTTTTGTCCGATGGTGGTCAGAATGGAAAAAACATCTATTCAGCTTAGCGGCCACCTGCTACTGCTCTCGTCTTGACACTGAGTACGTCGAATCCGATGAAGAGGTAACACCCGCAAGCTTTAACCATCATCTCCAATCATCTCTAACTCTTATTTTGCAGGCTGCCAGCGTCGAGCCCTCATCAACAAGCAACAGTGGTCGGCCGATTCTGTACCAACCTCCATCGGCCACTCCAAACTTAGGGCGCGACGCTCCATCCCCATCGGCTCTTCTTAAGGCGCCTCGGCTGATGGGACAAAAACGTAAGAAGTTAGCGCATTGCCCCTCCTCAAAGAAGCAGAAAACTGATGCTGATGTCGTTACCCCGACGCCATCTTCTCCTCAAACAACATCGGCTCCCTCATCTCCTCAGGTACGTGTCAAGTCTCAATATTATTACCCGCTTTCCTCTTATTTTACCAGTTTTATTCCCAGCTCGAGTCATCGGCTCCGGAACTTCAACACTCCTCCGATATCCTTCCAAGCACTGAGCCGATGGCTTCTCCGGCTGCTCTACTCTCGGTACCAAGTCCAACAGTCATTGAGACTGCTGCTATCCCATCGGCTAACATCGGCCCCTCCGAAGAACACCCTATTCATCTCACTGAAGCCGATGCCACCCGAGCTGCTGACGTCCTTCCTCATGTAACTTCTTTATGCCCATACTTCGCTTTTAACTTTTTACCGATCCCCTTACCGATGTCAATTTTGCAGTCCTTAGCCGATTTGTTCCCCTTTGACATCGGCAAGTACTTGGAGGCAGAAGACGAACCAACCACCAGCACAGCGACCAAAC
Source organism: Oryza meyeriana var. granulata (assembly GCA_003991445.1). Classification (NCBI taxonomy): domain Eukaryota; kingdom Viridiplantae; phylum Streptophyta; class Magnoliopsida; order Poales; family Poaceae; genus Oryza; species Oryza meyeriana. Next base: position 122,578 of record RYFJ01003543.1, on the reverse strand, counting down.
CGTCGTTCCTAGCCGACGTGCGCGATTATCTAACAAGCATCAACAGTCGGCTGGAAAACCCAATTGATGCGCTAGTTGAAGACTGTGGGCCGATTCGGGCAAGGCTTGCAGAAATCGAACACTACCTGCCCGAAGAACTCGTCGATGCATTAACCCCTACAGCATACCTGGAATCTCACAGGTTTAAACTTATCAAGCTTAGACAGCGCATAGCCGATCGTGCTGACCAACAGAAGATCACCGCAGGCATCCAAGCCGATCAGCTGCTAGCCCAGACAGAGAAGAAAAGACTTGATGATATGGCTGCTGCCCCCCAAGAGCTCCAACCCAAGCTAGACCAACTGAAGAAGAAGGAAGCCGACTTGCTGATAGAACTTGAAAAAGTTCGTAAAGATCTTGAAGCCACAGAATCCCAACTTATCGGCTTGCCACAAGCCATCCAAGACCAAGAGGCTAAGGTTGCAGCGACGGTGCGTCAAGTCATCCATCGGCACAAGAACCTGAAGACCATCCCAGGCTCCGATGATGACGACATCCGTGCCATTAATGAAATTGATCAAATCCGTCTGCGCGCAATCGAAACTATTCAAAAATTCTTGTAACTCAACAATTGATGACTTCCTGAAATACGCTGGCTGTACTGTAACATAACTTGATCGGCTCTGCTGCCTGTCTCCTTCAATTGCCCCTTAGTATTATTTTTGTTTATTTGATCTAAAGGCGATACCAATTGATATCGGCTGTCTTTAGGCGATGCAAAGCATCGGCTTTCCAGACTAGTTTAGAAATCGGCTATACTCAATCGATTTAAGAATCGATCCACACGCTAGGGTAGTATTTCTTGAGATATTTTCCGTTAAGCGCTTTAGCAAACTCTGTCCCATCAAGATCTTCTAACACATAGGCATTACCAGGCACACAGCGATTAATCCGATAGGGCCCTTCCCAATTAGGCGACCATTTTCCAAACTTATTATCTCTGGACCCGATCGGCAAAATCAACTTCCACACAAGATCTCCCTCGGCAAACGACTTATTCACCACCTTTTTGTTGTAATGCCGAGCTGCCTTAGCCTTATTTTCCTTGATCCTTTCCAACGCCCTCAACCGATTCTGAGCTAAATCTTCAAGTTCATCTGTCATTAAGTCATAATAATCATCGGCCGTCAACTGATTCTGCAAAGAAATTCTCCTAGAGCCGATGTTAGTCTCCCATGGTAAAACTGCCTCATGGCCATATACTAACTGATACGGCGGCACCCGAGTAGATCCATGACATGCCATCCGATAGGCCTATAGTGAATCGGCTAATGTAGTATGCCATCGCCGTGGCTGCTCATCAATTTTCCGCTTAATCAACTTGATCAAACTCTTGTTAGAAGCTTCTGCCTGCCCATTGGCCTGAGCATAATAAGGCGATGAATTTAATAGCTTGATTCCCATACTGGCAGCAAACTGTTGAAACTCATCAGACACAAAGATAGACCCCTGATCAGTAGTTATCGTCTGAGGAATCCCAAACCGATAAATAATATGCTCCTTTACAAACTCGATCGCTTCCTTGGACGTAACTTTCTTCAAAGGAACCGCCTCTACCCACTTGGTAAAATAATCTGTTGCCGCCAATATGAACTTATGCCCTTTACTTGATGGAGGAAAAACCTGGCCGATCATATCAATTCCCCAACCTCTGAACGGCCACGGTTTGATGATAGGATTCATAGCCGATGCTGGTGCTCGCTGTATATTTCCAAATTTCTGACAATCTTGACACCCTTTATAATACCTAAAGCAATCCTCCAGCATTGTCGGCCAAAAATACCCTATTCTTCTCAGCAACCACTTCATCTTATGCGCCGATTGATGAGTCCCACAGACGCCTTCATGCACCTCGCACATAACCACTTTGGCTTCTTCCAAATTCAGGCACCTAAGCAGAACTCTCTCAAAAGTCCGATAATACAACTCCCCATCAAGCAGCACATATTTAGTAGCTTTATACCGAATCTTCCCGGAAACCGATTGCGACGGATTTTGCAAGTAATCAACTAACTCCTGTCTCTAGTCATCGGCCTTGTTCTGGATATCAATATCGGCTATCTCAACCTCAACCTGCCTATTCAGCCGATACCCTGAAGCAATCTGTGCAAGATCATTGGCTTCTAAATTCTGCTCCCTGGGAATATGATCTATTGATACTATCTTGAAATCTCTTAACAAATCTGTACACTCCTCATAATATGACCTCAAAACATCATCCCTACACTCATATTCTCCAGACAACTGTTTGACCACTAATAAAGAATCGCCAATTATCTCTATGACATCGGCTCCAATCTCCTTTAAGAGTTGAAGTCCTTTTAACACCGCCTCATACTCTGCCTGATTATTAGTCCGATAAGGCTTAATTGTAAAAGCAAACTCAAAACTTGCCCCCCGAGGCGATATGATAACTAAGCCGATACCAGATCCATGCTTGCAAACCGATCCATCGAAAAACAAAGCCCATGGGATCGGTTCCACATAATCCTCATGAGACCCTCTGTGTTGCACAATGAAATCGGCCACTGCTTGTCCCTTAATTGCTTTAACCGATTCATATCTTAAGTCGAACTCTGTCAAAGCAAAAACCCACTTGCCAACTCGCCCTTTCAAGACTGGAGCCGACAACATATATTTGACCACATCGGCCTGGCAAACTACTGTACACTCAGCCGATAGGATGTAATGCCTTAACTTTGTACACGAGAAATATAAACACAGGCATAATTTCTCCACCGCAGGATATCTCGTTTCAGCATCCAGAAGTCTTCTGCTCAGATAAAACACAACTCGCTCTTTTCCTTCAAACTCTTGTATTAAAACAGATCCGATGGATTTCTCATCGGCTGACAAATACAATTTGAACGGCATTCTTTTCTGCGGCGGAATTAAAATAGGTGGGGAACTCAGATAATTCTTGATTTCATCAAATGCCTTCTGCTGTGCTGCCCCCCACACAAACTCTTGATCGGCCTTCAACTTCAACAACGGCGTGAAAGACTCAATTCTCCCTGACAAATTTGATATAAACGTTCTCACAAAATTAATCTTGCCGATCAACGATTGCAACTATGTCTTATTGCTTGGTGGCTCTGTGGTCTTAATGGCTCTGATACTTCACTGACTAACTTCAATCCCTCGCTCATGAACCATAAAACCCAAAAATTGCCCAGCCGATACACCAAAAGCGCACTTATTGGGATTCATTCTTAGTCCGTATTTCTTGGCTCTCTCCAGCACTTTTTGTAGATCGGCTATATGGCTTTCCTCACTTTTAGACTTGACCACCACATCATCAATATAAATCTCTACCAATAAGCCGATGAGATCATGAAATATATAATTCATCGCTCTTTGATAAGTCGCACCGGCACTTTTCAATCCAAAAGTCATTACTACCCACTCATACAGGCCGATAGCTCCTGGACACCGAAACGCAGTCTTATGTATATCTTCTTCAGCCATAAAAATCTGATTGTATCTCGCATTGCCGTCCATGAAGCTGATAATCTTGTGGCCTGAGGCTGCATCCACCAATAAATCCGCTATCGGCATTGGGTATTCATTCTTGGGGGTAGCTTTATTCAGATCCCGGAAATCAATACATATCCTCAATTTTCCATTTTTCTTCTCCACCGGGACGATATTAGAAACCCACTCAGCATATCGGCATGGTCTTATAAATTTGGCATCATATAACCTTGTAATCTCCGCCTTGATCGGCTCATATAATTCTGCCTTGAATCTCCTTGGAGCCTGCTTGAATGGCCGATATCCTGGTTTAATGGGCAGCCGATGTTCAACAATCGATCGGCTTAATCCTGGCATCTCATGGTATTCCCAGGCGAAACAATCCCGATACTCCTTCAACAGTGCTATCAATTCTTCTCGAAGTTCAGGACTTAGTTTTCTGCTTATGTACGTCGGCCTTGGCTTATCTCCTGGTCCTATGTCAATTTCCTCCAACTCATCAGCCGACGTAAATCCTTGCCCCAATTTCCCTTCAAAGTCTTCAGTGGAGCCCATCAGAGTAACAACTCAGAGCCGACTTGCTGGATCGGATGTATCCCCTGGCTAGTGACCTCAAGGTAGTCTCCTTCCCACATCTTTCCAGATAAGCAATCAACACCATCAGCTTCCCAGACTGGTAGATCGGTCATTGCAATATTGGTTGACCGATCCGCTAAGACCACTTCGACTTGATCTCCCTGCCACTGTATCAAACATTGATGCATTGTCGAAGGCACGCAACAATTCGCATGAATCCAGTCCCTGCCAAGAAGCAAACTGTACGATCCCTTTCCGTCGATGACGAAAAACGTGGTGGGTAATGTTTTATTCCCCACTGTCAATTCCACGTTCAACACTCCTTTTGCTTCTGATGAATTCCCACCGAAGTCTTTTAACACCATATTTGTCTTGATCAGATCTTCGGTGGTCTTCCCCAATTTTCTGAATGTGGCATGAGGCATGAGATTAACCGCTGCTCCCCCATCAACCAGTATCTTGGTCATCGGCCTTCCATTTACATAGCCCTTGATGTATAACGGCTTTAAGTGCCGATGCTCTGACTCTTCAGGTTTATCAAATATGGCTTGGTCAGGTTGCAGTGTTAACTGAGCGAAAACTTCCTCACGGCCTTCCTCATCTGATTAAAGTGCTTTATATTCCAAAGGCAAAAAGAACACCATATTTACTGGTGCCGATGCATCCTCATCGTCCTTTTTCCTGACTTGCCAAACTTGCTTGGTCTTTTTAGGAAGATGATCAGCTTCCTCTTGATCCTGGCGTTGCTCTTCCTGTTGCTCTCGGTGCCGTAACCGTTGTGCCCTTCTCTTCTGATTCTTCGTGAATACCCCACTAGGGCACCATTGAGGATTCTGGATCTGTTCTTCACGCACTTCCTCTTCATCCTCAAAGAATTCTCCATGGATCGGTCCTAATCGGCTATGAACCGATGCTCTTTTTCCAAACGACCGATCCTGCGAAAACCTCTGCTGCTGATCATACTGATCCCTCACACTACTGCATTCGGGACAATCTTCTACTGATGGCAATCTCATCCCCTGATCCCAGCAGAATCTGAAGAACGGGCAGTTTCAATGCGGATTATACATCTCTGGCTCATCCCTCTGTTCCTCGTACCTTGAATATTTTTCTATCATATCCGATGAAGTGATCCTTGGCTTGTACCTTTGACGTCTTGTTCCATCGGCCTGATCCCTTGATGATGATCCCGCGTATACCATGTTCACGGGAAACGGGTGCCCATCAATCTTCATCGGCTTCTTGTCTTCAAACTTGATTCGTCCTTGCTCGACTGCCGATTGAATTTGTTGCCGAAAAGCCTTGCACTCGTTGGTGTGATGCGATATCGCATTGTGCCACTTGCAATATTTCTTCTTCTTTAGTTCTTCGGCTGATGGAATAACGTGATTTGGGGGTAGTTGTATCTGCTTCTCTTGTAACAGCAAGTCAAATATTTTATCTGCCTTACTGATATCAAAATCATATCGTTCCTCCTTGCCGATATCCTTGACCCATGGACACGATACCAATTTCTTGTTCCTGGCCCACTCTGCCAATCCAACCTCAGCATCGGATTCCTCATCGTCTGAGTCTGATGAATAAACTTGTACCTGGGCAACTCGTCTTTGAAATTTGTCCTTCTTCGCTTCTTGAAATCAGCTTTCATGAGCCGATACCCTCTGCACCAGATGCGCCAGGGACTCGAACTCTTGGGACGAATATCTCTCTTTGATCGGCGCCAAAAGTCCCTGGAAAGCCAGATCGGCCAGCTGCCCATCGCTCAGGTTCAGACTGTAACATCGGTTTTTAACCTCCCGAAATCGCTGGATGTACTCCGGTACTGTCTCATCTGGTCGTTGCCTAACCGACGTCAAATCTGTTAGTCTCATCTCATGGATTCCAGCAAAGAAGTATTTGTGAAACTGTTTTTCTAGATCGGCCCACCCCCGAACTGAATTCGGTGGTAATGAAGAAAACCATGCGAAAGCCGATCCGGATAAGGACAAGGGGAAAAATCTAACTCTCAGGGCCTCTTCAGCCGATGCCTCCTCGCACTGTGCCAGGAATCGGCTAACATGTTCCACAGTAGATGTATTGTCTTGCCCTGAGAATTTAGAAAAATCCGGGACCCTGTGTCGGTGTGGTAACGGGACCCTGTCAAACCACTCGGGGTATGGATGCCGATACATAAACGTTTGTTCTCTGGGCTTCATCCCGAACTGTTCCCTCATTATTTCCTCAATTCATACCGATAAGTCTTCTTCCCTTGGATTCTCCTGTTGATACTGTTGGTACTGTACCGGTGGAGTTGGTTGCCGATTTTGTCTATAATAATCCCTCTGATAATTACCCGGATCGGCCCCTCCCGCTGGATAGTTTTGCTGATATCCCCCATAGTAAGCAGACCGATGATATCCAGCAGGAATATCCTGTTGCCCCCCAGCCTGGTTTTGTGTAAACAAGTTTTCTGGTACATCCTTGCTGATGTTGTAAGCAACCTGATTTGGCTCTATCTTTGGTGGGAGGAACACAGGACCCCGAGTCGGTTCTTGGGCAATCGATCCATCAACAGTCTTCTTGATGAGGTTATGCAATGTATTCACCAAGATCCCCGACTGATTAATGAGCGCGTGGTGTACAGCCTCATTGACCATATCCTGTAAAGACATGATTGATGGGCTCTCGGGTTGAGTATGGCTCGATTCTCCAACCAACACTGGCTTCGGAAACTGGGATTTTTGAATCGGCCCTTGTCGTGTCATGCTGAAAGATTCTAAGCACAGCTTCTGGAAATTGGCCATAGTTTGCTCAATTTGTTGTTTCTGCTCTTCTGTCAAATCCTCCATACTTACCGGAATTATGTTGCCTGTTTTGACTTCCTTCCCGGCCATGTTGTAGGTCTGATTGTCGAAACTTGGCGTTTGAGACTTCGGGTTGAAACTTCGTGGTCCCACCAGGCGTGCCAAAAGCGTGTTGACGCCAAAAATCGCCGGGATCTGGTTCGGCGTCGGAAGACACGCGGAGGCCTGGGAGATTTGCTTTACTCCAGTGCAGGTCCTAAAGTGTTGAGGTTCGTAGGCGTGCCAGTCAATTTGACCCTATAATTGACAAGGAGAAAAACGTTAGATCAATGAGCCAATCGGCTGGAAGCCGATCTAGACTCGTTTCATCGGCCGATGGCCGATAAGCACTATAGCACTTATACATCGACTAAAAGCCGATGATGGAATGAATAATAACTAATAATAAGCAAACATTAAATTAGCCGATCATCGAAGGGATGCTCAAGAATCGACTGTAAGCTTGGTAGAGAGAACAAGCAGGATGCATAAGGAAAATAAACTACAGGAACTCCTGCCGATCATGGTTTAAAGTTACTGGTATTGCTGCGAAGATACTGCCTGCACCCGTGCCTGGGCCCCTTGCTCACATCGGCTCCCGGGATCTTCATCCGCCGTCCATACCCGTGCCCGGGTTCTTACCTAAGCTCGTACCTGGGTCCTCCCCTGAGGTCGTGCCCGGGAACTTGGTTGGGGTCGTGCCCAGGAACTCGGTTGAACAGAATAAACCAACCGGCTAGCCCTTAACCGATCGCAACAGTAGTACAGGCAAGGATGTATAACAAGGCAAACGATAACATAAATGATAAACAACTGACGAATCTGCCGACTACTGAACAAGGCGCATGGACATCGGCTGGAGGCCGATGACAAAAAGATAACAGAATAATAAAGCCATTGCCAACAATATAAGATAAATAGATGCAGTCGGCCTTAACAGATAACTTATCGGCTAAGCACTCCGATAAAGACACCGCATAATACCCATCGGCTCATCAAGAGTGAAGCTATCATCATCGGTCTAATAGATCGGACCCAACCGTTGCAGCACAGACTGGTGACGATAACGATACCTTGATAGGCCGATAGGTCTGATGCGATCGTGATGTAAAACATGATAACTTACCGGCTATACATCCCGATAAGACGCCTGCGCATAAAGCATCAGCTTAGCAGGAACGGTTTATCGCTAGCAGCTTAGTAGGTCGGACCTAACCGATGCAGCACAAACTGATGATAAACCGCTCCCAATAAGCCGATACGATCTACGCACGCGTGATGTGATATACCTAGTCAATCTATGAGATCAAACTGAATTGATGCAGCCATAGATAAAATAAATATACCGTGGTAAGCCGACTACCATAAACCGACTAGAATATCGGACCTAACCGAGGAAGTCCTAGCCGATAGGTAGCCGGGGTGACGAGACTTACCCTCTCGCTGGAGTTCGGACCTAACCGATGCAGCCCGGCGTGAGAAGCAGGATCCCGTCGGAAGGGTGGCGATGCGCCGAAGTTTGTATTGATTGATGTGTTGTCTCTTTACAAGGTACCCGGGCATACGTATATATACCCCGAGTTAATACAGTCCTGATAGGACACGGCACAAGACTTCCTAATTACAAAAGGAAACACTAACAAGACCTGATCGGACACGAGATCAAGTCTGCTAAAGATAAAAACTAATATTGCCTAAATAGTAGACATGGTAAATAACTGCCATATTGCGGTCTTCACGGCTCCTCCCTGGATCCGGTCCCTTCTGGATCAATTTCCGTTAGTTGACTGTGACGCTCTCCTTTGACCGAATCTGACATAGGGCCTTACGAAATTTTGGCGTTAACACATGGCCCGCTCATGAACACATCTGCCGGCACGTCAACGCTTATCTCTCTAATACCAAACATGCATGCAAGCATGTACCATTTGTGCCACCTTTTTAGCTGCCAAGGTCCTTGGGCTAATTTCCATAGTGGTTGGAATGGCTTGCCATGTTCATAATTTTGCGGCACATCATCTGATGGAAAAAATCCATGCCTTTGGACAAGCTTATTTTTAGGCCCTCTGCATTTTGTTGGTCTTCATCGACCTTACTTTTCCCCTTGTCCTCTGTCCCACTCCCCTTGAAAGATTGCACCATCCATCTCTGTTTGTGGGAATCCTTTGATTTGTGCTCATGGGCTCGGATCTTAAGCGGGACGGAGGCAACTTCTTCTTCCTGGGGACGCGCTTCTACAATTTCTGTTGGCGCCTCAGACTGTGGAGGTGCCTCAGGCTGATTTGCTTCTTTGTGCGGACGGTCCTCAACAATTTTTGGCTCCGCCACTGGTTGAGGCGCCTCAGGTTGATTTACTTTTTGTTGTGGAGGCACCTCAGGTTGATTGACTTGTTGCTGGGGTGGTGGCGGCGGCAGCAGAGGCAAAGGATGCCTAGGCGAAGCGGGGGATGGCGACACCGGTCTCCTTGGTGGAAGAACCGTTGAGATTCCTGTGACAATATCTCTTTTGTGCCATAAAATAATCTGGTCCACCGCATCTCCTAGGTATACTATGTCCTCGGGGGTTGGAAGGTCTATCTCATACCTCATGTGATCTTCATAGACCTTCTGCACCTCTACCTTGGCATAATCCTCTGGAATATCTGTGCAGTGGAACCTGTTGCCTGGCATCGCCCTTCCTGTGGCAACCTCTATTGTCCTTCCTGCCCTTTTGACTGGGACGTGCAGTCTGCAAGGTGTGTCTTTATTCAAATCGTCCACTAGATACCTCGGTCCGGGCATAGATACAGGGTTGCTTTGGGGCATTTCTTGGAAAGATCCGTCCATGAATTGACGGTGCTCTGCCATGAATCTATGCATCTCTGCATACACCTATTGCCTTACGTGCAACGCGATCTCTTCCTTGTAACGGCCGTGCTTCTTGTAGCTTTCAGTGTCTTTTCTAAAGCCTTCCTTTCAAGAAAGTTTTGAGGAGACCCCTCGAACGCGGCCTGACTGCTCCGGGTTGCCCAACGCACATGACAGTTGGTCGATCTCCCTGTCCGGTGTGAATATCCCAAGCTTTTGCCTTTCGGAGATTGACTTCATCTGGTCTACTACCTGCTGTAGCTTAGGGTCTATAAAAACTACATCGCAAATGATGGCGTTCTTGCATGCATCCAGTTCTTGCTCTGTTCATCGTAACCGTCCATAGGTACTGGTTTCCCTCCTTTCTCCACTTCTTGATTTTAGGGCGGTAACCAGTCGAATCCAAATGATGGGATATGTGTTTCTCCTTGCCAGTTCGGACATTTTCCTACTCTGTTCGACTTGTTCTGCTGAGGTCTTCATCAAGACGAACTCTTCCCATTGGGCCTATGTTATCTTCCCATAGTCTCTAAGAGGGGTTTTAACTTTCTTCAAATAAAACTTGTTGAGATCATATTTCCAGTTCTGCCAAGGCTTTCCCATAGTCTTTAGCGCAAATTCTTTCGCTTCTGTCTCTGTCCCTTCTGGAAATATGATCCGTTTTTTCAGCTCCATCCAGCATAACTCCTTTTTTCTAGGGGGTAACCTTCTTCCAATCCTTGAATGTGATCTCCACGTTATCCCTTACTACAGCCCGGCATTGGTTGCTAACACATGCCTCTTCCGGCGATAGGGTTCCCCTTTAGGACTAAGGCGCGTGACGACGTAAGTTTCTTTCGATAGCTTGTTCTTGCTTTGCTCTCCCCTTCTATGTTTGGGCTTAGCTGCCTCTTTGGGTTGCACGACGGTTTCTTCTTCCACCTACGTTCCCCTCTCTTCTGGCGCTGTTACGGCTTTCTGTTTAGACCGTCGTGGGGCATCCTTCTAGTGCAACATTAATGTGAATCGATCAAAATGTGCACATAAAAAATGTTAGACAGAAGACACGATATCCGACTAAAACATACCGACTTAACGGGTGAGACGTAATCAGAATCGACCTCATCATTGTCCCCGCCCTTTCTCTTCCTTTGGGGAGATGGGCAAGGATCACTCACCGTGTGCCACAAAGACTCACTTGCAGGAGCGTCGGCGTCGCCCGAGCTTGAAGACGGACACTCGGACACTGCCTGTGTGCATACTATCCGAAGTTCTTCGGAAGCCACGAGTTGAGGTTCATCCAAGCTCTTGTCACCCGCTTCTGGCGCTTCGGTTAGTTTTTCCATCATATTGGTTATAGAATATTGGAAGATATGTTCCGGAATCAATTATTTGCATTAAAATTAACCTATTTGCATCGGAAATAAACCTATTTGCATCAAAATCAACCTATTTTGCATCGAGTTCAATTATTTGTATCGAAATTAATTATTTGCATCGAAATTAACCTATTTGCATCAAAATCACTATTTGCATCGAACTTAACCTATTTGCATGAAAATTAACCTATTTGCATCGAAAATAAACCTATTTGCATCGAAATCACTATTTGCATTGAAATTAACCTATTTGCATCGAAAGTAAACCTATTTGCACCAGATTCAATTATTTCCATCAAAATTAACCTATTTTGCATTGAAATTAATTATTTGCATCGAAATTAATTTTTTCCATCGAAATCAACCTATTTGCATTGAAATCACTATTTGCATCAAAATTAACCTATTTACATCGAAATCAATTATTTGTATCGAAATTAACCTATTTGCATCGAAATCAAACTATTTGCATCGAAATTAACCTATTTGCATCGAAATCAATCATTTGAATTGAAATTAACCTATTTGCATCGAAATTAATTATTTGCATCAAAATTAACCTATTCGCATCGAAATTAATTATTTGCATCAAAATTAACCTATTTGCATCAAAATTAAATATTTGCATACAATTCATTCAGTATCTAGCAACCTCTATCTTAGAGGCAAAAGGAAAATGGGTTTAGTAGAATTGGTAGACATCCCCTTAATTGAACCTCAATTTCCACAACATAGTGCAGTAGTGCACAAAATGCATATTGAACCTCGATGTATACCAGAGTTCCCTCAGACGGCACAAAATTCACCATTCATTCATCCATCCATCCCTCAGACAACATATAATTATTACAAATTTTTCTACTAATAACAATTGACAGCAGCAGCAACAATAAAAATAGCAACAAAAATTTAGCCATTAGCGGCAGTAGCAGAATTTTTCGCACGTAGCAGAAGTAGCACAATTCGTTCATTGATCTCAAAATTCAACCATCCATCCATCCATTAATCAGTCCACAATTGAAGAACTATGAGGCTCACTGTGGCTAGGGGTGGTCGAGGCGATAACGAAGGCGTGTGGTCGACGAGATAGTCGAGATGGCGGCGGTGTGGGGTAGTCGAGGTTGGCGGTGGTGCGGGGTAGATGAGGTGGTGGCGGCACGGCGGGGTGGTCGAGGTGACGGCGAAGGCACGGGGTTGACACGAGGTGCCAGTGGTTGACGAGGAGGCGGCGGCGTGGCGTGCTTTGCCGGCACACGGAGTCAACGAGGAGGCGTGCGTGCTATATATAGCAAGCTCTTGCGATTGAGGCGCGTGGGGACGGTTGCAGGCGGGTGCAAGCGGCTTCGCTGGCAGCGGCGAGATTTTGGCAGCTTGGCAGTGCTAGGGTTTCACTGGCTCCGGGATTTAGAAATTTTTGACCAGTGCGCTTTCTCTTATATGCGAAAAATTACCTCTGGCGGCCCACTTAAGTAGCTGCCAGAGAAGATCATTATCTCTGGCGGCCCACTTAAGGCACCACTAGAGATAATGATCTTCTCTGGCAGCCACGTAAGAGTGCTGCCTGAGAACACATTCTTCTCTGGCAGCCGCCTGTGAACACACTCTTCACTGACGGGTATTTATGTGGGCCGCCAGGGAAACCTTGTCTGGGCCCACCTATTAGTGACACATAGGGGCCTCTCTCACTCTGGCGGACGCTTATGTGGGCCGCCAAGGAAAACTAGTCTAGGCCCACTTGTCAGTGAGACATAGGGGCCTCTGTCTCACTAACAAAGGGCTCCACACGTCATTCCGAGTGAATATTCCCTTGGGATATCCTTTTCCAATGATTAACAATCATTTACGAAATTCTAGAAATTCAATTGAAATTTGAAAATTCATATCTAGCAATCCGTAGGTCTGTTTAACTCCGTTCAACTTTTATAATTTTTCTAAAATTCATCCCACTCACCAGTAATTTTAATTCCTTAATATTTTTACTTTTTTAAACATTTATGAACATAATTCTCATATGTTTACACAATTTGGTCCATCGATCCAAAATTTTTGCACATTACAGAACAACAAACTCCGTGAAAAAACAAGGACATGCTACACACAGATATTAGCCTCTCACAGTCTTCCCTACTCCATTCTCCCGCATGTACGGCATCGGAGATTCACCAATGGTAGCTTCTACAAGCTTAATCTTGTTTCGAAAATCCGTGAATAGAGGCATGGTAGCGTATTGATTGATGAGGACGTCCCTTCCGTGGATACAACTCATCCATAGCAATGACCACTTACTCATCCACAACAAGGACCACTTACTCGAGCTCGTGCTCGTCAACTTAATTACCAGGTGAATTCATTCCTAGGTACATATATTACTGAGAATAGACCGCTACCGCTACCTAATGGAAGTGATTTAATTGTGCTTAGGAACCTAGGAAAGGACGAAGGAAAGGGACATGGAGTCATGGACATGCATGAAAGGAATAGTGAAGGATACCACGCCACTTTGGGACCAAGTCAAGCAAGAATTCGAGTTGGACTTGGTTTGGAATCAGATTTGGACTGCTGTGATGGTAATAAGTTCAAACGGGCATAACTTCCTCATACAGACTCCGTTTGGGATGTTCTTGTATTTCATGGAAAGCTTATCAAGTCTACTTTCCAACAGATCCAACGTTATCTTCAAATTCCATCCGAGCCAGCCGCAATCATCAAAATAATCCATATTAGTTTCTGAGTCTGAGTCAAAAGGGTGCTGTGTCACTATCATTTGGGCCCATGGGCCTTGTAACCCTAGGGCATGCACTGTAGACACCACCCCTGGTCGTTTCCTATAAAGGAGCCACCGCTTCCTTTGCTAGAAGGTGGATTTCATTGAGTTTAGGTTTAGCCATTGTGCAAACTTCTGTTCTTCAGTTGTGTCGAATGGTCACCTGTCAAGACATCTTCGGAATCTCAACCTTGTTTCACCATACAACCTATGCTTTATTCATATTCGCAATATCAAATTGCCTACATTCTATTCTTGCTAGTTCTTCGATTGCTTACAGGGATTGAACTTCGTGTTCAGGTTGATCGCGCCTCTAGTGAGGTCAATAACATCTCGGAGTTGGTTCAGCGATTGCTAAGGCGCAAGCGACGTCATGCGTTTGTAGTCGGATTGCCAGGTGTCGATGCTTTGCACCGGCAATAAAGCTATGGGGCTACTCGGCGAGGGTGAATTCGGTGGACTGCAGAGGAACACAAAAAAATTATACTGGTTCAGGCCCTCAAGATGAGGTAATATCCTACGTCCAGTTGAGGTGTTATTCCTCTGAGGTGTAAGTAGATCGATGATCTAGTTGCTCTTGTTGTCCTTGCCCTGAGGGGCGCCCTGCCTCCCTTTATATACTAGGGGACAGGGGTACATGATAAGGATCCCAATCGGATACGACCAAGGGATTTCCTTCTTAGAGATAGAATCCTATCCGACTAAGACTATGTTTCCTTATTATACAAGGCACAGCCTGCCGGATGCTGTCTTATCTTTAATTACATGGTCTGGCCCATCCTCTATCCAAGTGGCCCATGTGCTGGTAATGAGGTACCCGGGGCCCATGGCCTCCACACCAGGGTCATCCCCACCAACAAATCGATAGTTATCAATCTCATCGAAAGATTAGGCACCTCGTCCCCATCACTGATTGTATTCTTCGACATCTTCAATGCCATCAACTCCCAAGATTGTCGGTTTTCCTTCTAGTGCTATGTGTTTCTTCAAATTCACTAGGTCTGTTACTTAGAAAATCTGAGTGGCCCGATCGGCGAGTACCCATGGGTCGTCCTTGTGGCCTACGTTGCCGAGGTCAACAACTATCAGCCCGAAGTTGTCCACGAACATGCCAGTTGGGTGTTTAACCCATTGGCACCAAAACAATGGGATCTGTATATTGAGTCCGTAGTCAAGTTCCCAGATCTCTTCTATGAACCCATAGTATGTGCTCTTTTGTCCCATTGTGTTGACTGTCTCTACTCGAACGCAACTATTTTGGGATACACTATTTTTGTCATTTGCTTTGGTATAAAATGTGTACCCATTAATGTCATATGCTTGCCACGAGGTGTATACACTTGATGGACCACAAGCCAACCTATTCATTGTTTTTTCCTCCTCGGTTTCTCCATATGGTAGGTTTTGGTCTTTTAACCAATCGGTGAAGTGACGATTGTGCTCTTTCATGATCCACGCTTCTGAGCAGCCAGCATTTCGAGCTCTTATTTGATTCAGATGCTGCTCTATATATGGCTCTACTATCGCGAGCTGTTCCAGGATACTGTAATGAGCATCTAGCACTATTTTGTAATCATGGTCGATTATTCTTTTCTTTCCTTTTGTCCCCCTTCCAGATAATCTCCCCTCATATCGAGGCTCTGGTAAACCAATTGCTTTCCCATCTTGAAAGTAATCTATGCAACACTCTACGACTTCTTCCGTAGTGTATCTCTGTATCATTGAACACTCGGGGTGAGAATAGTTCCGTACGTACCCCTTTAGAATGGACATGTACCGCTCGTACAGTCACATTTGATGTAAGTATAATGAACCAAGTGCAATTATCTGTGGCATGATGTGAACCATGAGATGTACTATCATATCAGAAAAGACGGAGGCAAGCACATTTTTAGCTGGCACATAGTCTCTATCATAAATATACGAAGATGACCTAACTCTTCAGGATCAATGACCTTTTGTGAAATGGCATTAAAGAAGTAACACATCCTTGTGATGACCACCTTTACATGAACTGGTTTGATTGCTCTAATTGTAATTGCGAGAAACACCATCAGCATCACATGGCAATTGTGAGAATTATAGTCGGACATCGACAAATCTTTCATCGAGACTAGTCGCTTAATGTTAGACGGAAACCTGTAGGTACTCTCACCCCACGTAGACTTTTGCACAATGCTTTTTTCTCCTCTTCTGTCAAGGTGAAACTAGCCTGGGGAAGATAGGTTTTGCCTTTTCCTAGGTCTACGGGGTAAAGCTCTTTCCTGATATTCGTATCAACTAGGTCCTTATGTGACTTCAGCCCACCCTTTGTTTTGCTGTGTATGTCAAGTAAGAGCCCAATGGTGCTATCGAACACATTCTTCTCTAGGTGCATGGCATTGATGACATGGCCAACCTCCAAATCCTTCCAGTATGGCAAGTACTTAAAGAAGATGGAATGCTTCTTGAATGGCACGTCCGGTTCATCCATACCCGTTGTTCTCTTCTTTCGCTTTGTTCCCTTCTTCTGCACCTTTCCAAAAATAACCTTGATCTTCTCCGTCACTTCGAACACCCATTTTCCATCACGAGAAGTAGGTGCAGCTTCATTCTCCTCGGTGTTGTTGAAATGTTTGGCCTTTATGCGGTATTTGTGATTTGTCTTCAAGAACCGTCGGTGTCGCATATGCACTAGCTTCTTGGATCTAGAAAGGTACCTATATACTGTTCTAGCGCAACATATAACACACCCCGTCTTCCCTTTGATCTGGTCAGATAGTGAAGACATCGCGGGATAGTCGTTTATCGTTACAATAATAATGGCTCTAATGGTGAAGTACTGTCGTAAGAATTCATCCCACACTCGAAACCCCTTGTTCCATAGATCCGCCATATCCTCCATCAATGGTTCAAGAAACACATCTATTTTGATACAAGGTTGTTTGGGGCCTTGTATAAGGATGCACAATAAAATGTATTTTTGTTTCTGACATAGCCATGTTGGAAGGTTGTACATGGTTTGAAAAACTGGACAAGTGCTATATGAACTGCTCAAGTCACCGAAAGGGTTCATGCAGTCTGTACTCAGCACGAACCTAACATTTCTTGGATCCTCTGCAAATTTTGAGTGCATTGCATTGAAAATTTTCCACTGTCGAGCATCAGTTGGGTGACAAAGCTTCCCGTCCCTCTTGCGCTTTTCATGATGCCAACGTATCAGTTCAGCGTCCGTATGGTTCGAGAACAAACACTTCAGGCAATCTTTGGGTTGCAAGTACCACATCACCAGCTGAGAAATCTTCTTCTTGTTTTGCTCGATTGAAGCAGAGTTATCCTCTTGACCAATAGCATCATCCTCCGGAGACTAGTTACCGGTTTTGTACCAACTAGCTTTGCACATTGGACACCTATCCAACATTGCGTGCTCTTTACGGTATAGGATGCAATGGTTCACACAAGCGTGCATCCTTTCCACACCTAGCGACAACGGGCAGATAAGCCTCTTCACATGGTATGTGTTGGTTGGCAGGGAGTTAGGGTTCGGCAACAACCTCTTCAAGGCATCCAACCAATCGTTGAAACTACTGTTGGACCAACCGTTCTTGGCCTTCAATCTTAGAAGTTCAAGCATTGAATGTAACACTGTGAACTCCTTGTCACAACCCTTTGACTTATCATACAAAAGTTCTTTAGTTGCCTTCTATAACTTCTCGAAATTATCTAAACCGCTCGCAGACCCTAATAGCACTTCTGGTTCCGTGTGTCACAACATCTCCTCTAAATCAAAATCATTGTCTCCAGAGCCATCAATACCATCCATCGCAACATGATCATCCTCAAGATTGAAATCACGATGATCGGATTCATCTACTATAACACAGCGACTACCATCTATGAAACCTTCACGGCGATCCTCTTGGGGTTCGGCGCCTTCAATACCGGTTCTCTCAGATACATTTTCTTCGCCATGATAAGACCAAGATGTGTAGTTCTTAACAAATCCACGCGTCACCAAGTGTGATTTGATTACATCTAGGCAACCCCATACTTTCTGGTTTTTGCAGTCAACACATGGACAATGGATTTCCTAGATCTTGTTACTCACAGCATGCGCCTTGGTAGCATCAATGAATTTAAAAACTTCCGTAATATATGATATATGAAATCTTGGCGTATCGTACATCCATGACCTTGCCATCTGCAAATTTAGTCGAACTTTTACATGCCTTCGTAAAATTCAATACGGATACGAAACAAATTATCGTATTTGCATTGAAATGCGTCTAAATAGGGAAATATCCAAACATTAACTATATTCTGTACAATTATCCAAAAATTCCATACAAAGTAATCAAGTTCAATTAAATTATCACAAATAAAAAAGATCCAGATTTACCGAAAATTCTGTACAAAGTAGGAAAAAATATCCAGATCCAAGTAATCAAATCTAGATCTACAAAAAAATATTAAGACATAGTAGCTAGTGTTTCCCTCTCTTCCAAACTAGATACAAATATGACTAACGTAATATACACAAAACTACCATATCTAGCTAAACAATCATCATTGATGGATGAGTAAACACCATTGCTCTAAGATTGCATAAAAATTTGGGCCAAATTGAGCTCCAAGGTGCCAATTAAAAATTGTAGATCTAGGTCACATAAGAAAACTATGCATGATTACAAAATCCACTAAATTAAAAACATAAATTTAAAAGTAAACTATATAAGGAAGGTAGAAGAACAAGGATCTAACCTTAGAAACCAAAATCCACCAAAGATTTCGAGATGAAAACCTTGCCCCCTATGATGAGGACATTACTAGCTCAGATATGACCATAGCTACCTTATGTATTTATCAACCAAAGATGCATGTTTTCTATGTAAGATTTACGTGTTATATATTTGAACAGCCATTATTGCACCATGAGTTTTGTGTGTTCTCATTTGCAGAGATACTTGCTTGGGTGAAGGGAAAGAGACCGAGCACAATGAATGCATGAATGATCAAAGAAGTTGATTGAGGACCAAACCAAGACCTTACCCAAGTCTACTCCTATATCACTACGTTACTTTTGGTCCATAGAAGGCAAGAGATGAAGTTCTGTACGTTTTGGATTTGGATTCGGGCCTCCTGACAGCATCAACTTCAAACGGACCTAGTCACTGATCCAGAAGGACTTTTGGGGTCCATGAGTACTTGTTGGAAAGCTTATGGAGTCTACTTTCAGATGGTTTTAGTTCCATATCAAAATTCCTTCTGAGCTATCCGGAATCATTGAAACAAGACATGTACTTCTTCCGGTCTGAGTCTGTTTTGGGCCTTAGGCCTTGTAATTGTGTCATGGGCTAAGCCCAAGGGGTGTGCTCTCTAGAGTTAACCCTAGGAAGTCCCAACTCATATATATTTAGTAGCCGTCATCGTTTAGAGCCGGGTTTTGCTTAGATTATTCTGCCATTGCAGTTTCACTGCCTAGATTGGTTTGTAGAACCCCAACTTCGTGTGCTAAACATTCATCTGCAATTCAGATTGTATTCTTCCTTGTTCTTGTGAGTTTCTTCGATTGCTTGCAGGGATAAAACCTTCGTGGTGAGGTCGACTACATGAGAGCATGGTTGATAACAACTAGACGTGTGTGTGTAGCGGTTGCGAGGTGGCGATCGCTGATCGGAAGCCTCAAAACGTGAACGTCTTCACGTCGCCAAATCGAACCTATCAGAAGATCGGGCACTTAGTCTCGCATCAAGTGGTACCAGAGCACATGTTGCCCAATAGGTATTATCTGTTCCCATCTATCCATCTTTGTTTCTTTTACCTAGAGTCTAGAAAACCCAAAAATTTATTACCACCGTGTTTTCCGTAGTGTTAGGTTTATCCCCTGTCCAAACCCCTTTGTGCCTTTGCAAAATTTATTTCAGTTTCGTTGTGTTGAGTCTGTGTCCTAGGTCAAGTTAGTGGTCGCTGGTTTAGAGTCGTGTTCGTGGTTCTAGTTCTAGCTGTTGCGTTGTGCAAGAACCTGCCTTGAGAGATCGGGTTCTACTCGGTTTCGAACTGCAAGCCGCCTTGAGCTTTTATCCCGCTTTCGCAAGCCTTTTTAGATAGGTTGCAAGCCGCCTTGTGTCAATCGCCCTGCATTGCTAGCCTCCTTGTTAGCCCATCTTGACCTATTGGCACTTATACTCTAGCCGGAGCAACAGGATTGAACCGCGAAACCCTAGTTTGCGCTATCTTTCTTAAAATAGCCATAACTTTTGCATACGGACTCAAAATCGGGCAAATTTTATATCTGCGGACATCTACAGAAAATTTTACATCCGCTCCAAATCTCTCCAGGCCATAAATTTTGCATATGGATTCCATAACTTTCTTAAAACAGCCATAACTTCGTCGGGTTTGGCCGATCTAAAATAGCGAAATTTGGCCTACAAGACTGAGTTTTTGAGCCCCGAAGTTCCAGCACGAGTTTTAAAGCATGCTCACAAATCTGTCTAGGCCACATCTTACATCGGCTTGAGTTGCTCCTTACTGAGGTTTTGCTGTTTTTGAGTTCCTAGTTGAGGAAAAAATATATCAATAAAAAGAAAGAAAAAAAAGAGAGATCAAGTAAAAAAAGAAAGCGATAAGCAAAAGGGAACAAAAGAAGTGTGTAGACTTGCTGAGAGAGAGCTGTTTTCAGTGAGCAGTCTTGCTGATCTTTCGAGATATTTGAGAGACTTGGTGAGAGAGCTGTCCTAAGTCCTTTGTTTCTTACTCTCGCTTGTTAGGCTGGTTCTAGAAACATGTCTCGGCCAGCGACTACTGCAAGTATTTGGGACACTTATTCAGCTTTGCTATTCTGTTATTAATTTTTGCTAATCCTTGCTACCATACTTTTGAGCCTCCCGAGATCCACAAACTTCTTATCAGTACAGATTTGATTTGAGTAATCGCAACACTCACCGCTGTCAACGTCCCACCTGCTTCAATCGGTAAGAATATCATAAGAGTTCGGTAAGACGCTTTTGGTTGCTTGAGAGTGTGTGATTCCACCGTCCACTACCTAGTAGTTGATAGGGATAACGCTTTTGTGTTGTTTTCTATTTTCTACTAACAGTGGCAGGAATGTGATGACATAGCATGAACTCTATACAGCAAGACCTTCAGGCGATAGCTGAGAGCACGAAAGGTCTCCTTAGTGAATATGAACAATTGAGACGACATCAGGAGCCAGCTACTGTTTCTTCTTGTCTTCCACTAACTATGACAGTTCACACCAAGGACGAAAAGGAGACGAAGAATTTGGATGAGAGCCCTACCATAGCTGCCACATCACCATCGACAAGTGAAGGTAAGACTGTGTCATCTCCCTCTTCGTATAATGGATTTGGTGCTGAAGCATACATGAGTTGGGAAGTTGCGATTGATAAAATTTTTTCTCATCGTCATATGTGTGATAAACAAAAGACTAAGAATGCTGCTAGTGTCTTGACTTCTCATGCTTTAATATGGTGGCAAAATTTAATAACGTCTTCACATGATAGATTGCCTCAAACTTGGAACGATATGAAAATGCTTATGTGAGAGAAATTAGTTTCTCCATCTCAGAATTTTGCTTACAAAAATAAAGTGTGTCATTTAGAGAAGCAACCCCTTGTTGTCCTTTCTTCTGTGACTAACCTTTTGCAGGATAATGAGAGTACTTTGATACAACGAGTGCTAAGTTCTCAAATGGAGAAAGCGGAGGAAAATCAATGCGACAATTTGTTCCAATCAAGGTTTTTGGTTATGAATCGAGCATGCCGTATTATCATTGATAGCGAGAGCTATAGTAGCTTGGCAAGTTCAGATATGGTCAAGAAGCTTGGATTGCCGACGCAACCGCATCCTCGGCCTTATTACATCCAGTGGTTCAATTCTTGCGGTAAGTTGAAGGTAAATAAAATTGTGAAAGTGGAGTTTTCAGTAGGCAATTATCATGATAGTGTCATATTCGATGTTGTTCCATTGCAAGCATGTTCTCTACTTTTGGGTAGACCTTGGGAATATGATAGAGATGTTGTGTATTGTGGTAGAACCAACACGTACACTTTCACATATAATGGCAAGAAATTTAAGTTGCTACCTATGTCCCCTACTGAAATTTTGAAAGATGATCTTGAGAGGGAAAAGATTAAAAACTATGAGGTTTTGAGAAATAAATGTAATAATACTAATGTTTTGATGCCTTCACCTAAAGCTGAGTTTTTGCAAAACGAACGTATTGTTTTGGGCACTGATATTTTGCAGGTATCTGAGAAGAGCCAAGGTAATGAGGAAAAGAAGAAAGACATAGAGAAAGAAGATCCACCTGCTGTTCTATGTATGTTTCAAGATGGTTTAATTAAGAGTGTACCTATAGCTTTTGAAAATAAGAACAAAGGTAATAGAAATGGTGCTACATTCACTCAAGGTATGGACAATTCTAATATGCTATATATGCTCACTAATCATGTTAGTTTAGAGCAACACCAGTGGAATCGTGTATTAAATTATCTTTGTCACACGATGGTTTGGTTCCTATTTCTTGTGATAAAGAAGAGTTGTGCAATGCTTCACTTATATCCATGCCATAACTAGTGAATGAACATGTTAGTAATGTTGTTGAACCACCATGTGCCGATTTTAGACATGTTATTCACATTGCTAGCGAGAATGAAGAGCTTAGATTGTTATCTTCTTTAAATACTTGGGGCTATATTTAATTTGATGATCTTTGTCCACTCAATTGTTTAGAGAAGAAATTAATTGCTAGATCTGATTTGCCATGTCCTTCTCATGTGATTTTTCATGTTATTGGCAATTATGATAATAAAGGAGAAGATAATGTGCATAGAGTATATATTTGTTCGAATTTTAATATACCTCCTTTTCATAATAACATGTCTTGTCTAGAGGACTGCATGAGTATAAATAATTCTCTATCTAGTTCCTCTAGTTGTTTAAATGAGTTGCAGGTTGGTTTGTAAGAAGGGGACTGTTGTGAGCTGCACGACACTACAAAGTGTTCTCTGTGTTTAAAAATTTTAGAATCCAACCATATGCACAACATTACCTCACCCTATGTTGTGAAAGATAAAGATATGTTCATCAGGCTTAATGATAAGGTGAAACTGCGGACGGTTTCCAATCAAGAAGGGGAGGATGATGAGGACATCACTAGCTTGGATATGATCATAGCTACCTTATGTATTTATCAACCAAAGGTGCATACTTTCTACGTAAGATTTACGTGTTATATATTTAAACAGCCGTTATTGCACCATGAGTTTTGTGTGTTCTCGTTTGCAGAGATACTTGCTTGGGTGAAGGGAAAGAGACCGAGCGCAAGGAACGCATGGATGATCAAAGAAGTTGATTAGGGACCAAACCAAGACTTTAACCAAGTTTACTCCTACATCACCATATCACTTTTGGTCCATAGAAGGCAAGAGATGAAGTTCTGCACATTTTGGATTCGGATTCGAGCCTCCTAACAGTATTAACTTCAAACGGACCTAGGCGCTGATCCAGAAGGAGTTTTGGGGCCCATGGGTACTTGTTTGAAAGCTTATGGAGTCTACTTTCAGATGGTTTTGGTCTCATATCAAAATTCCTCCTGGGCTGTCCGAAATCATTGAAACAAGACACGTACCTCTTCCAGTCCGAGTCTGTTTTGGGTGTTCGTCCTTGTAATTGTGTCGTGGGCTAAGCCCAAGGGGTGTGCACTCTAGGGTTAACCCTAGGACGTCCCAACTCATATATATTCAGTAGCCGTCGTCATTTAGAGCTAGGTTTTGCTTAGATTATTCTGCCATTGCAGTTTCACCGTCTAGATCGGTTTGTAGAGCCCCAACTTCGTGTGCTAAACATTCATCTGCAATTCAGATTGCGTTCTTCCTTGTTCTTGTGAGTTTCTTCAATTGCTTGCAGGGATAAAACCTTCGTGGTGAGGTCGACTACGTGAGAGCGTGGTTGATAACAACTAGACGTGTGGGTGTAGCGGTTGCGAGGTGACGATCGCTGATCGAAAGCCTCAAAACGTGAACGTCTTCACATCACTAAATCGAACCTATTGGAAGATCGGGCACCTAGTCTCGCATCACCCTATAATTTTGGTTTTTAGGAAAGAGAAATCTCGGGCTCCAGTGAACAGGGCCGAGGAAGAAGAAGGCATATAAATGGGGGTTTTCGCTGGCGGTCCACTTAAGTGACCGCCTGCTATGGCAGTAATGGCTGGTGGCCACTTAAGGGGACCGCCAGCGAAAACGACACCTATTTTCACTGGCGGTCCACGTTAAGCGCTGCTGGCGTTAAAGCCAGGCGGCGTGTAACATGGCCCACCTATGAAAATGATACACTCTTCACAGGAAGGCCGCAGTAGCGACCGCCAGTGATAATACTTTTTCGCTGGCGGTCGCAACCCACCACCCCGGCGGCCTACCTACCACAGGAGGCCATTCTTTCGACTCGCCAGCGTTTTGAAATGGCTAATGTCACGAAAAATCAATTTTGTAGTAGTGGGAGCTGAGAGAGGAGAGAGACGCAGGGGAGCATACAGAGAAGGTGCATGCAAGGAGTTCGACGAGGGAGCTCACCAGCAACGAGGATTCACTGGAGCGATGGAGTTTGGGAGTAGGGACGGTGACAGTCGTGAAATTTGGGGGCGTTGCGCTCTCGGGTCAAGCGGAGACCCGGTGAGGAAGGAGAAACCGAGCCGAAAGGGAGCGGCGTCCACGGTAGAGGGCTTCGACCTTGACGAGAGGTGCTCCGAGGCGGTTGAACAGCAACGACGGCCGAGCTCTAGGAGATCGAGGTGACCGGCGGCCTCCAGGGCGAGCAAGGGACAAGAAGAGGATATGGGGTTCTAGAAGGGGTCTTTATAGCTAGGGGGCGGGGGGAGGGGGGAGGGGGAGCACGGGGACTAGGTCGGTTCGGGGGCCAATAATGGAGGAGAGGGGGATAAGTGCCAAGGAGGTGCGGGAAATCTCGCGGCGGCGTGAAATTGGCCGATGGTGGAGATTGGTCGTGCGTGTAGAGGCGGTGCATTGGAGGGCGTAGTTTGGACCTCGCACGCGGGTTCGCGCGGTCATGGGTGTTTTTGGTGCGGCGGGATGGCGAGAGAGAGAGCGCCATGGGAACCATGCCGTCGTGGGGCTCGGTCAAAAGTGGAAAGGGTAGGGGAAGGACGAGGCGGCTGCGGCTGTCCACTTTGTGGAGGCTAGCGGGCACCGGCAGGGCCGGTGCGGGGGCCACGGATGGGGAGAATACGGGATGGAGGTAGAAGACGATGACATTGTGTGGAGTGATCGAACGGTGGCCAGCGGGGCTTGAGCCACGCGGTAGGCATTGGTCGAGGGGCAGCGAGGCGCTAGCGGGCGAGAGGTGGGGGGGGGGGGGGGTCGGGCGGCTGTCTGTGGGAGTGGGAGGCATGTGGCAGCGATCCGATGGTGGCGGCTCGGTTAGGCGCTAGCTCACGTGCGGGATTGGGCCGCGCAAGGGAGAGAAGAAGAGAGGCCCGATAGGAACATTTACTCCTTGACATTTTTCTAGGGGTTGTTTTGGAGGGGTATTTGGATGTTTGAATTTAGATCTGAATTCAAACCTCTTTATTTGGAGCCAAAATAAATCAGGGAACTCAAGAGCAGGAATTTCTAGGGAATAATTTGATATTTTGGAGGGGGTTTTGTATTTGAACTTCCAAAGGATTTTGCGATTAAAATTCAAGGAGAGGATTTCGAAGGAGAGAAAGATTTGGATTCAAACTCAAAATTTTTTATTTCAATTTGTGGGTACTTGTAGGGATTTTTGTCGAGAATTCAAGTAGGGGAAACAAAGAAGAAGTTTGTGTATTTTGGATTTTTCCAAGGGATTCAAAGAGAGGGTTTGAAGTAGAATTTTGCAAATCCGAACTCGAGGGTTGAATTCTTAAATTGTTTCAGAGAAATCAAGGGAAGAATATTGTTGGGTTTCGATTCAGATCCTCGGAACGGACATTGAAGCGGAGTTTTTGAGGGGTTGCTGTTAGGGTTTTAGGAGCGAATTCGAATACGGCGATTCAAACTCGAGGAGATTCTGAGAGGGGAGGTTTTATTGGGTTTTGAGATCACGAACAAGGAGACAAACTGAGATCCAGGGATGACTTACGACACAACACACAAAAGAGCGAAATTTTCATGGATAGATTTTATTAAAATAGAGTTTAATGTCTCACTGAAAGCGGGGTGTTGCATCGTGAATGACACTCCTAAGTCTATTTTAGAAGCTTATGCATCTCCTAATGCAAACTACTGGAAGGGGGCTATCCATAGTGAAATGGATTCCATTATCGCTAACGGGACTTGGAATGTGACAGAGCGACCTTATGGGTGCAAACTTGTGGGGTGTAAGTGGGTATTCAAGAAGAAGGTTAGACCTGATGGTGCTATTGAGAATTACAAGGCTCGGCTTGTAGCTAAAGGCTATACTCAGAAAAACGGTGAAGATTTTTTGACACTTACTCACCTGTTGCTAGACTACCATAATTTGAGTACTACTCTCTTTGGCTATCTCACATGGTCTTCTCGTTCATCATATGGATGTTAAGACAACTTTTCTTAATGGAGAGCTAGATGAGGAAATTTACATGGAACATCCTGATGGGTTTGTAGTAAAAGGTCAAGAAGGCAAGGTGCTAAAGTTGTTAAAATCTTTGTATGGTCTGAAACAAGCTCCTAAGCAGTGGTATGAGAAATTTGATAGAACACTAATATATGCAGGCTGTGCAGTCAATGAGGTAGATAAATGTGTATACCATCGCTATGGTGTGGGTAAGGGAGTTATTCTGTGCTTGTATGTCACTGACATACTGATTTTTGGGACAAATATTAATGTGATAAATGAGGTCAAATCATTCCTGTCTTAGAATTTTGATATGAAGGATTTGAGAGTAGCTGGTGGTATCTTGGACATCAAGCTAATAAGAGGTGAGAATGAGATTACACTCATGCAGTCCCGTTATGTGGAAAAGGTCTTGAACCGTTTTGGTTACATTGATAGCAAGCCTTCTCCAACACCTTATGATTTTAGCTTGTTGCTTTGCAAGAACAAGAGAACAGCTATGAATCAGTTGGAATACTCCCAAATAATTGGCTCGCTTATGTACCTAACTAGCATGATGTAACGCCTTGAAAATCGTCTTAATTAAAAATTATCGTGGGTAAATGGAAATACAAGAATACACTAGAAATTTTTTGTTTGAGAAAAGAGTTTGAATAAAATTTTGAAATTTCCAATATTAAAAATCCCGAGTTTAAATCTTTAAATAAATACTTGGATGCTTTTATATTCCAGGGGTTTTGTCGGAGTATTTTAAGTGTTTGAGTATTTATAATAATAAATTCTTCGTGTTTCATGGTGGCATTTACTTCTGGTAAATTTCCCGTGATTTAATAAACTCTCTGAAATTTTCTCGGATTTTTTGGAGCTACAGAATTAATTTTAATGCTATAAAGATCACTAAAGTAATTAAATAGATATAAATAAATTCCTTTTCCTTTTCCCTGTCCGGGTCGTTGCTGATTCAGTCCTTTGAAGTCTCCCTGTTCAATGTGAACTCTGGCTCCCTTTTCTTCTAAGGGTTTTGTGTCGTCCACAGAACCCTAAAGTCACTTTGAAAACCTAAATTCAGAGTTACCGGATTTATTCATTTTTGAAACTCTAGAACTCTTTTGGACTCCCAATCCGAGATCCTTTGTATTCGAAATATCTATATTTCCCTTTGAGATAAATCCTAGATATTCCCTAAAACCCCTTTTCGGTAAAAATAAATCCAAATCCCCAATCGTCTGAGATTTCTCCAAATTCCAGTCCTAATAAAACACCCTCATCAATTCCCTAATCCCGAAATATTTCATTCGGAATATTCCATTTCCTAGTTCCTGGAAAATCTCCTCCAGTTCCCAACCCGAAGAATAATCTGATATTTTATTCCCCAAATATTCCTTGAATATTCCGATATTCTACTCCCCAAAATTCCCTCGGGAAAATATTCTTTATTCTCTGAATCCCAAAAAATATTCCATTTCCTGGACCCCACTACATATATTCTGTTTTCTAATTACTTCCAAATACTGTTCGATTTCCAATATATATATTTATACCTATGTATATATATGCATGTATATATATGCATGAATGTATATATCCTCATATTCAGAGTATATCAAAAAAATATAATACGTAAATATCCTCCAAATTCCAATTTTCACAAAATTGGAATTTCCCAAAAACCCCTTCCTTTTTCTCCTTTTTCTTCTTTTTCTTTCTTTTTCCTTATTCCCCTTCTTTCTTTCTTTTCCTTTCTTCTTCCTTCCTCCGTCCTTCTTCCTCTCGGGCTCCCCTGGCCGAGCTCCTGCGCCCCTCGCGCTGCCCCGGCCTGGCCTGCCACTGCCTACCCCGGCCTGCTGCCGCCCCGGCCCCGAGCCCCTTGGCCTCCGCGCCGGCCTGCGCCCAATCTCGGCCCAGCGCCGCCCCCTGCGCCTCTACCCCGCAACGGCCGCCGCCGAATCCGCTGCCAAGTCGCCCCATATATATAGCCGCCGCCAGCCCTTGTGCCCTTGCACCATCCCCGGAAGCCACCGCCTCGCCGACTACCTCACGCCGCCCTGCTGTCGCCAGCGCCGCCGCCGCACGGCATCTAGCCGCCATCGCCAGCTCGTCCTCGTGCCGCCGTTGTCGCTTGGCCTCTCCCCTGGCCGCCGTCGAACTCCCCGTGCGCCGCCGCCCCACTTCCCTTGCTCGCCGCCTTCCAACGCCGCCGCCGAAGGTCATCGTCGTCTTCGCGACCACCGGTCGCCACTGGTGAGCATCCGGACCGAAGATGCCCTTCTTTGATTCATCGCCGCCATCGTTCTTTTCCAATCAGCATCGTCGCCCATCCTCCTCTGGTCGTCGCCGTTGCCAGGTAGTCGTCGTCGTCGTCTATCGCTTGTGTGCCGTTCTCTCCAGTGCCGACGTCGCTGCCCCTGCCCCTGCATCCCGAGAGCATCGCCGCCTCCACCCCTGTCGCCGCCGTCGCTGACTGCCTCAGCCGTCGCCTGCCGTCGCCGTCGTGTTCTGCACGCCGCCGCTTCGCCTGTGTGCTGCTGCCTCCCGTCTGCCCCGTGCACCCTACCGCGCCGCCCCTGCTTTGGAGCCGACCCGTCGCGCGGCCTAGCGCTGCTCCCAGCCGTTGCCGCCCTGCCTCTCCTGCTTCCGCCGGAGTCGCTGCCTCTTCTGCTCTTAGCGCCATCGCCGTTCTCTGTGCCGCGCTGTCGCCCCGCATCCCCTGCACAGCGCCGCTGCTGCCCTTGCAGCTCCCCTGTCGCACCGAAGCCACTGCCCCTCTTCCTCATCTCCCTCCACTCCGGCGCCCCTCGGCGTCCGCTACCGTCCGTTGTCCTGACGCCGATGTGCCGTCCTGATGTCATCGCCTCTGGGTGCTGCCACCGCCGCCGAACACCATCCTCGAGGTCATCGCCCTCGGCATGCCGTTGCTCTCCCCTACCCCGGCCACCGTCGCGCCATGACAGGCCGGCCCCGCCGGCAAAGCATCTTGGACAAAGACGTGTGGGCCCCCTCCGTTGGTTCCCCTCCTGTGGATGACAGTAGGCCCCACTCACAGACCTCGCTCCGTTACAGCCTTTGAATCGCTGAGATCAAATCAGGACCATCCAATTCCCTTCAAAACCTCCAGTCCATCTCGTCTGTTCGATCTCCCGAAAATGAAACTCAGCCGTTAATTCTTTTAGTCTAGTCAAAGCCGCATCAGCCATAATTGCCATGGTGGTATCCATCTCATCGCCATCTCGAACTCCTTTGTCCATATGGCATCCAGGTCATCTGTCCACTAAAGCCCCTCTCTCCGTCCCATAGACTTGAGTCTACATAAGTCTAGTCACTAACAGTAGATCCCACGTGTTAGTTCCCCTTTTAAAATATTCATTCTAATCCAAAAATGCAGAGAATATTCCTGAGAATATTCTTTTCCAATTCTTTTCGGATTTATTCCGAATCCAATCTTCCAAAAGCCATATCTTTTCCGTTTGAACTCCAATTCGAACCGTTCTTCTTCCTAAATTAATCTAAAATCACAATTTACTTGTTTATGTATTTTTATGTACTGTTTATTTGGAGTTTCTTAGGATTTATTATCGTTTTACGTGTAGTTACGTATATAGTCGCCGGTTCAGAAGATTGCGGAGTCTACGGAAGAATTCGGAAGGGCAATTGAAGACGTTTTGTGATTGCAAGGCAAGTTACACGATAATCTCCTTGAGCATGTTGATCCCATTCGCGAAATCTATTTTATTTTAAAGTTATTGCATGAAATGTTTTGGAATGTCATTATATGGGTATTTATTTATTTATTATCCTATGATCCTTGATTATTATGGCCATTTTGATGTTGACATCTATACCTTGATACCCTGGATAATAATATTGACTAGCTGGATGTTTAATTATTTATCTGACTAGATTATTTAGGATTTTGCTTAGCCATGCCTAGAAACTATAGTGTCATTTTATGTGGGAAACTATTCATTCATTCTGATTAATTAATGGATACTGGCTATATTTTCACGACAGTGAATCGTGGCTGGTTAATTAATTGTGTCAACTAAAACTTGACTGATGGTGGGTTGTGAGTACCAGGGTTGAGAATGTTGCTAGCAGTACTCATGACAATTAAGGACCAGTTCGCGGACTACTTGTTGCGAAGCAATACTCGTGCTAACCACAAGCCAGTATAGGTAATGGTAGGAACCAAAGTGTAGTACGTTCAACTGGGGTCCACCATGGTGTGTTGTGGCTATGTCAATAAGACCACCATGGCTGCGTCAATAAGTCCATGTCTTGGGCGTTGGATCGTTTCCCTGTTGGGGGCCTAATCAGCTTCTGCCAGAAACTGGTGGTCCAGCGGGTGGCTCCCTTGTTGTGCGGGTTACATGGAGGGTCCTATCACAATTTCTTTCCAAGGTACCATGGTGGTATTAAGGCGCACAGTGATGTGTTGTGGAGTTGTGTCTTGTGGGTAAATTGGTACATCTCTGGCCAGAGTAAAACTATTCGGCTAGCTGTGCTCGGGGTTAATGAGCGGGTCTAGCAATGTTTTCTATGATTAGTCCCACACTACTCATTAATGAAAATAAATGATGGAATATTGATAGCTCCTGTTTAGAGAGTTATGGTTTGGGGCTGAACTGCGTTGGAGCGTTGTTCAGAGATGAATTTAATGTTGATATTAATTAAACTATACAGGTTTCAATGATTTTAAATGCAAATGTTTTAAATGATGTTTATGCAAATAAGCCATATTATGCCTTTTCTTTGGTATCCTGTTGCATTACATTGCATTTCCTAGTGTGGCTTGTTGAGTACGGTGGGTGGTACTCAGTCTTGCATTGTTGCAATCTTTAGAGTGAAACTGTGTGAGGAGGAGAAGTTTGGTGTTTGGCTTATACCCCAGTTAAGCTACCTGTGGCTTGGAGCTGAAGCTACGCTAGTTGTCGTTCCGCTGCTGATTTCTTCTGTGTGAGGACTAAGTGCCTCTGTTGTAAGTATTTATCGTTATTTCATATTTGGTTATATTTATCAAATTGTCAATTTGTGTACCTCGGCTGATTCCTGGATGAGGATTTATTGCATAAATTAGCTTTAGAAATTCTGGTGAATTTTTGGGCATGACACGCGACTAGGCCTGATATCTCCTTTGCTGTGAGCAAATTGAGCCGATTTACTTCTAATCCGGGAGATGATCATTGGCATGCGCTTAAGCGAGTTATGTGCTATTTGAAGGGTTCTATGAACCTTGGACTTCATTATACTTGGTACCCATTGGTACTAGAGGGTTATAGTGATTCCAACTGAATCTCTGATGTCGATGAGATCAAAGCCACTAGTGGATATGTTTTCACATTAGGTGGTGCTGCTGTTTCATGGAGGTCTTACAAACAAACTATCTTGACGAGGCCAACCATGGAAGCTAAGCTTACGGCACTAGACACTGCTACTGTTGAGGCAGAATGGCTATGTGATCTATTAATGGATCTACCTGTGGTTGAGAAGCCTGTGCCAGCCATCCTTATGAACTGTGACAATCAAACTGTCATTACTAAAGTGAACAATTCTAAGGATAACATGAAATCGTCTAGACATGTGAAGGGACGATTGAAGTTTGTCAGGAAATTGAGGAATTCCGGAGTTATAACATTGGATTACATTCAAATATTTAGAAACCTGACAGATCCATTTACCAAGTGACTATCACGGAATGTGATAGATAATGCATCGAAGGAGATGGCTATGAGACCCATGTGAGTTATACTATAGTGGTAACCCAGCCTATGTGATCGGAGATCCCGTGAAATAGGATCTGGGAAGAACAAACTATTAGTTAACTGGAGGAGAGTACCTTTAACGCTCTCTAAGTGAAGATGCATGTACTCTCACAAGCTGCAAGGCAAGTTGGTTATGCCTAAATGTGTTTTGTTAGCTTTAAATAGCGAAGATGCTATCCTATAGAGTATGCTTAAAAGAACACACCTATATGAGCCCAATTGTTAGTTGCAATCTATGGAGATTTTGGGTAAATCTCCTAGGAATCTCATAAAGAGACCGAGGAGTATGACTTATATGCTCCAACTAAGGGGTAGCCTATGGCGGCCTAGTATCAGTTAAGTTTCTAAGTGAAACTTGCTTGTATAAAACTTGCAATTCAAGGCTTGGTCCATTGTTCAAGTTGTGAGTAAGTGTAGCTTAGAAATTTAGATAAATGTTCAACCTTAACCAGTCTTCGTCAAAACCTTGATATAAAAACAGTACATTAGAAAAAGGCAAATCTCTGTGTGATTTTGAGATTTGGTGGGGGATTGTTGGAATTGTTAGTGGGTCTAAGGCCCAATTAGAGAATAATTCCTATGAAAATCTCAAAAGCCCACCTCATGGGAGGCATGCATGTGAACTTTAGTATCACCTTCCTTATTCTAGGAGAGGGAGACCTCCTTAAAAGGGTGAGTGCTCTCCTAGCCACTTGAGCAATCTGTGGTGGAGAGAACTAGAGAAACACACGCGCGCTCGCTCGCCTCGCCACGAATGGTCTGCCAAAATTGGCTCTCATGCTTGCACAGACGCGACTTCCTTTTACAGTTTTAGTTTTGCTGCATCCAACGGATATTCCGGTGTTTGTTTTGGAACTCACTGGATTGTTCAGTGCGTTGGACTGGTGTAGAGTCCAGGTAGGTTATGCGCGACTTATCCGGTTCGGTTACGGGTTATGGAAGGCATCCTGATCAAACGTCTTATAAATACCCGAACCACTACTCCACGCAACCACACGCGAAAACAATCTAGGTTTTGCCTTTCCTCTGTACTGCGCCACCACACATCGTCTACTCCGTCTCGCTCGTCGGCATGCACCGGTATTTGGGAAAGCAGGTCTCCGGAACCATCGTCCTCGTGAAGTCCTGCAATTGGAGAGGGTGAATAAGGCTTTTGAGAAGCACTCCACGCAACTGCTCGTTGTTTGTCCACCACGCTCGTCTTCTCTATGATCAGGTGCTGCACATCGTCGTCACTATTCTGTACCTTGCGTTGTACGTACGGTGCATGCTACTGCTCCAAGCCCTCATCCTGAACAGAATCGTCGGTACGTATTCATCATGTTTTTCGTGTTTGATCTATTCATGTATTGTTCCGTTGTACACATATCTAGATTGTGTGAGATGGTTCCGCTAGCTTATGTGATTAATGTCATGATTTTTTTATGGAATAAATTAAATCTACATGTACTTATTTTTCCAACAGCTCTGTCTGGTTGTGTTTCTACGGTTAGGCTGGTTGTGTTTCTACAAGATGGTGCAACACTCAACCATGCTTTTGACCAAGGGAAATTGTGATGTGGCTTTTGTGCAACTGAAGTTGAAGTCTCTTTCCTATGGAACAGACTATTTGTAACGTGTTTAACTGGAATGTTAGAGGGCTCAACACCACGGCAAAAAGATTGGTGTGCGATGAGTTTGTTGTGCAAACAAAGCCTACCATAGTTGCCTGCAGAATCCAAGTTGGATGTGGTTGATGACTCTTATCATTTCTGGCAAACTATGGGGAGCGTTTGTTCAATCCTATGTTTTCTGCCAGCCAAGGTACGTGGTGGTATAATTTTGGCATGTGACTCAGACTTGTTTTCACTTTCTAACATACGCATTGGGCAATACTCCCTTTCAGCTTGTCTTACTTCCAGAGCTAATGCATCCTGCTGGTCAATAACAGTGGTTTACGGACCTGTCGATGTTTAACACCGGCAATAAATATATGGGCTACTCGGCGATGGAACTCGGTGGATTGCAAAGGAAACAAGGAAATTTTATACTGGTTCAGGCCTCGATGTGAGGTAATACCCTACGTCCAGTTTGTATGTATTCTTTGAGATATACGGTGGTAGTTCTGATGAACTGTATGGCCGTGTGCTTCTATGAGCTCTTCTGCCCTCAGGGGACGCCCTGCCTCCCCTTATATACTGGGGGACAAGGTTACAAGGTAGGAGTCCCATCGGATTACGACTAGGAGATCTCCCTTAGAGATATAACGTACCCGACTAGGACTTGTATATTCCTTTCTATACAAGGCGAAGTCTGCCGAATCTAGCATTATATCTCTAATTACAAGGCTAGGCCCATCCTCTATCCGAGTGGCCCATATGCTTGTCATGAGGTACCCGGGGCCCATAGGCCCCACAGTAGCCCCCGAGACCTTCATAGTCTGAGTCACAGCTGATGCCGAGGTGCTCATTCCTCCACGGTGAAGTCTTCCCGAGTGCATTGCTCCCGAGTACCCTCTTTGTCTGAGTGCCGCTTCTCCCGATCCTGCTCATGTCAGCTGGCAGCGAGGCTATGAAGGTCTCGATGTAGATGTTGGAATAGTGTGCGCCGAATAGGCACCTATTAGGTGTAGCCCCGACTTTGTGCTTAATTGTGAAAACAATTAAACATGAAGTCAAAGATCTTAACCTTGTAGTCTTTCCCGAGTAGATTACTACTGGTACATGAGACTCTTCGGTATCATGTCAACCGGAATATGATTTATAGTCTTGCCCGAGTAGGGACTACTCGTATATAGGACTCTTCGACTTCATGTAGTCGGAATGTGCGTTTATAGTCTTGCCGAGTAGGATGCTACTCGTATATGGGACTCTTCAGCGTCAATGTCAGCTGGAAAGGGGGTGTTTATAGTCTTTCCCGAGTAGTATACTACTCGAAATTAGACTCGTCGGCATCATGTCAGCCGAAAAGGTGTTTATAGCTTTCCCGAGTGGCGTCCATTCGGAAGTTAGACTCTTCCGATCATGTCAGCGGGAATGAGAATTTTATAGTCTCTCCGAGTAGTGCACTACTCGAAAGTTAGACTCTTCAGCGTCATGTCGGCTGGGTAATGTTGCTCATGGCAACTGGTGCCGCGCATATAGCCGAGTACCACTGTATGAAAAATAATCCATTACGTGTTAGGTGTACTCGAGAGAGATACCTGTATCTCAATTTCAATGAAGACCAGCTTGTGATCCTTGTAAGGATGTATCCTCGAGACCTGGCGGATAAGATAGATACCCAAACATATATGTTAGCAATAAGGCTCTCATGAAGCATATCTGTTTACCTCATCGGCTCCTGTTGGTACACCTAGCGCTATAATTTCAACTCAGCCTGCGGGCGGCCCACATGGAGCATGCACCGTAGGAACTCATATCTTGGTGGCTTGCTACCAAATAAGCCGGCTGAGCCGAACCTATCCAGCATAGCTCTAGGAAGTATCATCCATCGCATGTCAGGATGAGTTGTTTGGTGTTGGTAACCGCAATCAGCCAGAGAAATCCTTATTCGCAAGCCTTTCCGACTTACGTTCTGGAATGCAAACTGGTTGCCAATGTACCCCCGAGTAGGTATGTTGCAGGATCTGCTTGCCCTCCCTCAGGTGTGATCAGCAGTGCATGAGAATCCGGATGCGCTTTGACGATGTAAGTCTTCTCTGACTTGGGAAAGCCGAACAAGGTACCCGAACCTTGCCATTAGCAGAGGGTTCGGCTGGGTGACCCTCATGGGCGTACCCTATCCAACAGAGTTATAGCCAAGCTAGGCACCCGAATCTTGCATTAGCATAGGATTCGGCTGCGACCCTCATGGGGCGTACCGACCTGACAGAGGTTGCAGCCAAATAAGGTTACCCGAACCTAGCATTAGCGTAGGATTCGGCTGGCGACCCTCATGGGGCGTACCCTACATTATAGCCGAGTGTACACAGCCCCGACTGCGCCGGGGGGCCGATTGTTAGCTCCCATGGAGCGTAGTCGGGAGATGACGTCCGACTGGCGCAAGTACTCGGTAAGTAGCCCTCATGGAGCATCCCGAGTGATTTCGGCAGGACTTGTCCAGCCCCCGAGGTAGGAGATAGGCTCGAAGCCTGAGTTCCTGTCACGCATATCCGGAGCTGGGCCTGCACTATAAAAATATCGGATGAGTAGCATCTGATGATGAAAATAATCACCGAATAAAATGTTATTTACAATGTATGTAATATGTGTCCTTCCTCTTTTTGATATTAATTTCCGAGTAGTTTGACCCATACGTTTAAGCACTCTGCCCGACTAGTCATAGCCCCCTACCGCGTCGGAGTTGGCTCATGCTCTTTTCCCAGGCACGCGTTTTGGGTGACTTGAGTTCGTCTTACATGGAGCAGAGTTTCACGGATCGAGATTTATGCTACTCGAGTACTTTTGTAATCATTTAGAGAGCAAAAACGTGAAAAAAGTAAATGCGCAGCCTTATACACCTATTAGGTGTAAAGCGGCTGGCGGCAAGGCCGAGTGAGGAGATGTTTATCAGAAAGCGACTTAGCTGTTCGGTATTTGGGAGTGGGGATGCCATCCTCGTGTTTGAGCTTGTGAGCCCTCGAGCATGTCACTTGTTGTTCTGATAATCCTCAGTTGTTGAAGGTCGAAGGCGGTCGTGATCGACTGCCACAATGGAGCCGTCTGACTTGCGTTTGCGATTCCCGCTTAGTTGGGACCGCGTCGTCGGCGTCGTCCCGCTTCTTCTGTCAGGGTGACTTGTTGTCATCGAGGGCCTCGGCAACAGCATGGGCCGAGTCGCGTACTTGTTGCCATGTCGAATAGGGCCTTGACAGAGTTGGGAGGCTCCGCGTGAATTTGTCGATGAACGAGGTGTCTTTGACTCCTTTTCGAAAGGCGGCGATGACGACCTCATCCTTGATGTTCGGGATTGAGTTCCTCTTCTCAGAAAACCTCTTGATGAAGTCACGAAGAGTCTCGTTCTTCCTTTGATGCAACTGATATAAGTCGTACTCGGAAGACGGCCTCTCGTATGTTCCCTGGAAGTTGGCGATGAAGCGTTCCCGGATTCTCCCAAGAGCCGATTGATCGCTTTGGGAGTCCTGTTAGCCATGGTCCTCCCGAGTCGGCTAAAGCGACTGGGAGGTAGTTAGCCATGACTTTGTGATTTCCTCCAGCTGCTCGGATCGCAGAGTGTAGACCGTGAGCCAAGACCGGGATTGGTCTGCCGTCGTATTTGTCGATGCCTGTAGGCTTGAAACCTGGCGGCCAGTCGACCTGTCGTAGCCTCTGGGTGAAGGCTGGTATGCCTCCGTCTTCATGTGGACTCCGACTCCGACTACAGCGGCGAAACCGCTCGTAGTGGAGGCCGAATTGCTCGTTCTCGTCTTCCAGTTGCGTTGCTCGTCTTCTTCTCGTTTGCGGCGCCGAGCATTAATGTCTTGCTGAAGGTCGCGCCGCAGTCGGTCTCGGAGGTCCTGGCTGTCCGCGGTCGCTTCGACGTTGCCGGTTGTTGTGGTTGCCGAGTGACGTCTGGCTTGACTCCGCGTGCTGCCGACTAAGCCGGCGCTCGACGTTGCTTTGAGGTGGATGAGACTGCCGCTGGGGAAGTTGATTGACTGGTCAGTACGAGTGTGTCGCCCGACTGTTGGTGCTGCTGACATGCGGCAGCGGTAAGCATGGCTTTTATCCTTGCGATCGTCGGGGGTGGCCTGGTGATCAGGCCCGACCTGGACCGTGTCCAGTAGGGTTTACGGCTGCCACGACGTTCGCTGTGGCGTGACGAAGACGTTGTGGTCGCCGACTTTTGTTTGGAGGTTTGTTGCTGAGCGGTCGCCCAGCCCTGCGTAGGCCGTCGTTGTGGGCGTGCAGGCGTCTTGTTTCTTCCTCCTGTTGTTCTCGCAGACGGGCAGGCCTCCTCCTGTTGTTTTTCGTGTAGTCGGCGTGATTCCTGAGTAGGAGTAGAGCCTTTGGATGCCATGAAGATTTCTCGTGGGCGGAGTGAAGCTTGCCGAGCTGGTATCCGACTTGGAGTCGGAATCCGACTGGAGTCGTAGTCCGACTGAGAAGTCGTAGTCGGAATAGTTGATGGGGGTGATTGTAACTCCGACTCTCCTAGATCGAATCTTCAAGCGCTCGGAGCCGTATCCGAGTCGAACTCCAGGGGATCGGGTTTGCCGCGTCGGATGTAGGATTGTAGATATCGCGGCGTCGCGAGTCCGAACGGGAAGTCGACGATCTCTTCCCTTCTCGGCCCGATCTCGGCTGGCTCAGAACCGAGTCCGAGTCGAACACTGGAAGGAAGAGTTGTCCCTGGACTCGGGGCGTATTGGAGATCGCCGCAGCATGTCGTCGAAGATGCCGCAGCGTCATGTGGGCCGACTGGCGCGGGAGTCAGCTGGTTCCTCGGCCGGTTGATCGGGTCCGTGTCGGCCGGGTGGAGATTGCCGATCTGTCGCGACGAAGTCGAGCTTCTGAATGTGATCGTGTCCAGTGGAGAATTTGTCGCCGTCGAGTCCGGTTGCTGGATCATCGAGCTTGTAGATGAGATCGCGCCGAAGCCCTACCTGGCGCCCAACTGTCGATGTTTTTAATCACAAACGGCAATAATATATATGGGGCTACTCGGCGATGGAACTCGGTGGATTGCAAATGAACACAAAAATTATACTGGTTCAGGCCCTCGATGTGAGGTATAGGCTACGTCCAGCCACTTGTAATGATATTCCCTTTAAGATATACGGTGGTAGTATTGATAACTTGATGAACTGGTATGCCGTGTGCGTTAGTTTTCTATGAGCTCTTTGCCCTATGGGGACGCCCTGCCTCCCCTTATATATCTGGGGGACAAGTTACAAAAAGGTAGGATTCCCCATCGGATTACGACTAGGAGATCTCCCCTTAGAGATATAACGTACCCGACTAGGACTGTATATTCCTTTTCTATACAAGGCGAGTCTGCCGAATCAGCTATATCTCTAATTACAAGGCTAGGCCCATCCTCTATCCGAGTCCATATGCTGTCATGAGGTACCCGGGGCCCATGGCACCCACAGGACCACAGCTAGAGGCTGATAAAATCAATTTTCTGGCTGAATTGGAAGCTCTAAAAATTCAGATGCAGTCAGCTTGGTTATTGTTGGAGGATTTTAATCTCATTTACAAGGCACAAGACAAGAACAACAATATTTTAAATAGGAGAATGATGTCCAGGTTTAAGGGTCTAATTGATAGGCTGCAAATCAAGGAATTACCTTTGACAGGGTGGCGGTTTACTTGGGCAAACCAAACTGACAACCCAACACAAACCAGAATCGATAGAGTATTATGTTCTCCCGATTGGGATCTAGCGTTCTCGGCAGCGGAACTGCATGCTCTGTCATCAAACGCATCTGATCATTGTCCTATCTTTCTAGTGGGAAGTGAGAAGAGGGCTTAAATGGGTGTTTTCGGTTTCGAATTTTTGGCTCAAGATTGCCGGGCTTTCTAGATGGAGTTAAGAAATCCTGGGATAAGCCCGTTGCTGCAACAAACCCTTACAGCAAGCTGCATGTCAAGTTTGCTCGTTTAGCAAAAGATTTAAGAAGGTGGAGCAGGCAGAACATTGGTAATATATGTTAGCATTAATTTGTCTTGTACATGTTTTAGCATTTTGCATTAGATACTTATGTATGTATGTCATGCACGCAGTAGAGTAGTGCATATATACTGCATACAAGGGTTAATTAGTTAGATGGTTAGTTGTAGCATATGCGTGTGTTGCATGTGTTAGCACTTAGCAGAATAAGTCTTTAGGTTGTTAGTTAGTGGCTGGTCGCATGCAAGAAACGTGGGGAGCACGGATGGCTGCAAGAGTTAGCGGCTGTGCATGTGTGGTCATGCGGGCGTGTGCGTGAGACTCGGCCACCAGGATGTTGCTCGGCGGGTGCGTCACGTCATCGAGTGGGTCTTTATAAGCATCCTATAATCAATTATTTTGTGTGAGTGGAATAACAGAGAAAATCCCAGGCGTTTGTCGCTGCAAGTGTGCTCTTTCTCTCTCTTTCGTGTGTGCGTGTGTTTGAGCTCATTTCTGTGAGTTCGTCGCTCTAGGAAGAGGAAGTGCCCACGCCGGTGTGTTCATCTCCGGCACCGAGCACTCACGCCGACCTGTTCATCGGGGCTGGCTCCAACATTTGGTATCAGAGCCAAGCTATGGCTGGAGACAAGACACCGGTGGGAACGCCAATGAGTGGCGTGAGCGGCAGCGGTGGCGGCGGCACTGCAATGGCTGCACCATGGTCGAGGGTGGTCGCGATGCAGTACCCCATGCAATGACACACAACTATGGTGTTGTGGGCTGTGAAGATGAAGATCATCCTGCGTCATCTCGACGTGTGGGCGGCGGTCATGGATGAAGCAGTGGCAGAAGAAGAGAAGGACAATGAAGCTTTGGTTGCCATCTCTCAGGCTGTGCTGGATGCCATAATGATGGCTATCGCAGACAAAGAGTCGGCCAAGGAAGCTTGGGAGGCTATAAAGGAGATGAACGTCGGCGAGGATCGAGTCAAGAAGGCGTGGCTACAAGCATTGAAGAGACAATTTGATCGCTTGTACATGGGGGATTTCGAAACTATCGCGGAATTCACACCGAAGCTCACCACACTGGTAGGGGAGATGCGTTCTCTCGGAGCCAAAGTAAAGGACAGTGTTGTGGTAGAGAAGCTATTCGGTGCTGTCCCCGACAAGTTCCTTCAGATCATCGGCACCATCGAGCAATTTGGCGACATGTCAAAAATGTCTGTGGCAGAGGCTATCGGGCGTTTGAGGACGTTAGAAGAGTCTTCAAAGGGGCGGCGCCGTAGCAACAATGGTGAGCATTTGTTGCTCACATGTGCACAGTGGGAGAGTCTCTCACTCAAAGAAAAGAAGAACCGTAGTGGTGGCCACGGCAAGGCTGGTGGTGGCCGCAGTGGCAGTCGTAGCCACGACGACGACGATGACGGCACAAGCAGCGACTCTGACAACAGCGAGCGCAAGTCGAATGGCAAAAAAGGCAAGTGCTACAATTGCGGAGTGCGTGGGCACTTTGCTAGCGAATGTCGCAAGCCAAGGAAGGAAGAAGGCGGCGTTGCTCGCGACGACGGACGACGAGCCCTGTCTGCTGTAATGATCGATCGATGGAGAATACAAGCCAAGATTAGAGGGTGATTGTTAGCATTAATCTTGTCTTGTACATGTTTTAGCATTTTGCATTAGATACTTGTGTATGTATGTCATGCACGCAGTAGAGTAGTGCATATATACTGCATACATGGGTTAATTAGTTAGATGGCTAGTTGTAGCACATGCGTGTGTTGCATGTGTTAGCACTTAGCAGAGTAAGTCTTTAGGTTGTTAGTTAGTGGCTCGTCGCATGCAAGAAACGTGGGGGGCACGGATGGCATGCAAGAGTTAGCGGTTGTGCATGTGTGGATCGTGCGGCCGTGTGTGTGAGACTCGGCCACCAGGATGTTGCTCGGCGGGTGTGTCACGTCATCGAGTGGGTCTTTATAAGCATCCTATAATCAATTTATTTGTGTGAGTGGAATAACAGAGAAAATCCTAGGCGTTTGTCGCTGCAAGTGTGCTCTTTCTCTCTCTTTCATGTTCTGTGAGTTCGTCGCTCCAGGAAGAGGAAGTGCCCACGCCGGTGTGTTCGTCTCCGGCACCGAGCGCTCGCGCCGACCTGTTCGTCGGGGTTGGCTCCAACAATATAAGATTGCAACTGGTAGTGGCGAATGAGGGAATTTACCAGCTCGATGTGGCACAAGAAGACCGTGCTCTACCGTCGCAAGAGCGAGATTTCCAAAAATTCCTAAAGAACAAAGTTGTCGGCTTAGCAGTCCTTAACAAGATTTGAATTAGACAAAGATCGAGGCTAACTTGGCTAAAAGTGGGAGATGTTAAGTTTTTTCCATCTAAAAGCTAACGCCCGAAGAAGGAAGAATTATATACATATGCTAAACAACACCTTTTGGTGTGGCGTTCTCCTTAGAAAATAAAGAAAATGAATTGCACAGGTTCTTCTTAGATAGGTTAGGGAAAGCCTGCCCCAAGATCTAGCTCTTTAAATTGGGACTTAATTAATCTCCCCTCCTTGGACTTGTCAGACCTAGAAATAGCGTTTAAGAAGGAGGAATTAAAACAAACCTTTTTCTTCATGCCCAAAGAGAAGGCACGGGGGCCGGATGGTCTAATTGGAGCTCTCTTCACAAATGCATGGGAGATCATTGAGGACGACATCTTCCAAGCGGTCCAGGTTTTCTACCTTCAAAACAATGATCAGCTACAGCTACTAAATTCCTCCAATATTTGCTTGCTGCCAAAAACACATGATGCAACTGCTGCTGAACAATACAGATCTATTAGCTTAATGCATAGCTTCTCTAAGATAGTGTCAAAATTGCTTGCAAACCGGTTAGCCCCAAGATTAAAGTACTATGGATCAAAGTGCTTTTGTTAGGAAGAGAGCCATACATGACTGCTTTTTATATGTCTAGAATGTGGTGCAAGCTTTGCACAGAAAGAAAGTGCCATCTATCTTCATCAAATTGGACATCTCGAAGGCTTTCGACTCGGTTTGCTGGCCCTATCTTTTAGAAGTGCTTGAGAGGTTTGGCTTTGGCTTAAGGTGGCGTAATTGGATATCTAATCTTTTGGCAACCTCTTCCTCCAGTGTACTTCTTGATGGCATACCAGGTGAATGTTTCCCCCATGGTAGAGGACTTCGCCAAGGAGATCCTCTATCTCCTATGCTTTTCATTTTGGCCATGGAGCCACTTCAAAAGATATTTGAAAAGGCCGAAGCACTGTCAATCCTTTCACAAATTGGTTTAAGAACCTGTCGGTTCAGATGTTCAAAGTATGCGGACGATGTTGCAATCTTTGTCAAGCCGGTACCGGAGGATCTTTATGGTTTATATAGAATCTTACAAACCTTTGCGAACGCATTAGGGCTACATTCAAATCTTCAGAAAATAGAGTTTTACCCAATAGTGTGTGATGAGATCGATTGGCAGGGTCGTCACTTCATCCAAGGCAAGGTGGCTGCTTTTCCATCTAAATACCTTGGTTTGCCCCTACACAAGAGAAATTAAGAAAGTCTGATTTCCAGACACTACGAGACAAGGTAGGATCGAGAATACCAAAATGGAAGGGGAGGTTCTTCACTTCAGCTGGAAGAGAGACCCTAGTCAAAACGGCGCTGTCCTCTATCCCCATGTATCATCTTACAATGCTTTCAATTAAGAAATGGGTTTTCAAGTGCATTGATCGTATTAGGCGTTCATTCTTTGAAGGGCAACGAGCCGGACAAAGTTAATGGAGGAC
Organism: Oryza meyeriana var. granulata; assembly: GCA_003991445.1. NCBI lineage: Eukaryota > Viridiplantae > Streptophyta > Magnoliopsida > Poales > Poaceae > Oryza > Oryza meyeriana. The sequence continues at coordinate 79,012 of RYFJ01003543.1, read as the reverse complement.
ACTGCCTCGTTAAATGGCAAACTATTTGCCGGCCTAAAATACTAGGGGGGCTGGGTATTTTGCACCTGCTGAAATTTTCACAAGCGTTGCGCCTTTGATGGCTATGGTTCAAGTGGAGAGATGATAGTAAGGCATGGGCAGAAATGCAAATTTCCTGTGATGACCTGGATAGGTGTTTGTTCAATGCTTCCACCAAAATCACAATAGGTGATGGCCACAAAGCCCAATTTTGGGAAGACAGTTGGCTCCAAAACATGAGACCCAAAGACATAGCACCTTCAATCTTCAGCCTAGCTAAAAGAAAGAATAGGCCAGTTAGTATTGAGCTACCTGACAATAAGTGGCTTTAAATACTTCGCCCGGTCACAACCCTAGAAGAGATTGATGAATTAGTGACTCTGTGAGGACACCTACAAATCATTGTTTTGCAAGAAGGCACCCCAGATACCATAACGTGGAATTGGACGGCCAGCGGAGAATACATGGCAATCGGCTTTTTGGCACAATTCCGAGGTTCTTTCCTTGCCACAACTACAAGTCACTTTGGCAATCCAAAGCACAACTGAAGCAGAAGTTCTTAGGGTGGCTAATTTTGCACCAAAGAATTCTCACGGCAGATAATCTTCTACGATGACATTGGCCTTGCAATTGGATCTGCAGTTTATGTAATGAAGCGTTTGAAAGCATTGCCCATTAATTCAAAGAATACAGCTTCACAATCAAGGTTATACAGCTAGGGGCTACTTTTCAAAACCTGGCCCAAGTGCCTTCACCAACCAACGCTGCAAACTTTCGAGATTGTGGGCATCAATGGACTAGATCAACCGAAGGAAGGAAGAAGAAAAAATGGCGCAATCATTACAACATGGTGAATATCTGGCTAGAATGAATGAAAAGAAGAACTTTGAACAAATCAGCGGCCAGAAGAGCAAGTAGCTTTTCTTAGTTGTCCAAGATATTTCAATTAGTCTCTAGCACATCATGATCTGGACCAGCTTAAGCTATCATGGGTGAAAGGAGTTGTTTGTCCCTCTGTGTTGTTTTCCTTTTCTTTTGTAACCGTTAACTGCACGTCTTTCTCTCCTTAATATATTTTGGTAAAACTCCTGCCTAGTTCCTTAAAAAAATAGAATAGCAGGGCCATTTTTTATTTTTGCATATGTTTGAATTACTTTCTGAAAATTTATAGTTCAACAAACATATTGGTGTTTACATGCATCATTTTTTTGGGAGATTTTTGACATAATTTTTGGAATTATCTTTTTGGCACCAGAAGCACCAGTGCTTGTGAGCCATTATGGATTATTAACGGCTGCTTGGTCGTTCTAGTCCTGAATCAACTGGAAGCAAATAATTAAGAGAAAATTAGGAAAATACTATCAGAAAGATAAATAAGACCTGCTTGGAAACCTATTTTTTCCCCCCAAAACTAGTGAAAAATACCTGCCTGTAATTTTTCTCGAGCTGGGCTGAAAATGAGCGCATGGATGGCCCCATTTCGGTAAAAAAAATTCGGCTGTAATAGCCCACTACGACCGGAAAATTAAATAAAATTCTTCCCGAGCCCACACAAAAAATGACGTAAGTTGGGCTCGCGTCGTCTCGACTCTTTTGGATTTTTACTGTTAATAATTTAATTTATTTTTTAATTTATAAAACTAAATTTTAATTTTTTTTTGCAGAAATACACTCTTGCCGCCGTGAGCCAGGGCGGTATTTAAAAACCGCTGTGGCCCAGGGCGGCAAATGGCCGGGGCCGACGGCGGCGTCACCAGGCCGTGACGGCGGCCCACGGCGTCAGTGGGCCGGGGGCCACGTGGCACTGCCGCCCTGGGCCACGGCGGCGAATGGCTCCAGGGGGCCGAACGCAAAAATGCATTCGCGCCCCTGGAGTCATTTGCAAATTACCAAATTTGAAATTTTTCTTGCTAATTTTCCTGCCTTATTTTCTTGCTAATTTTTAACCCCAAAAATTTTCTCTCGATTAGCCCCTATAGGGGAGGGGCTATTGTTGTATTTATTTATTTATAGGTCTCGCATAACCTGTTGTATCGGTAAATGTAATTGTCATTTTATCTTCGACAATAGGAAAATATTAAGAGGGTTGTCGCTTTGAATCCTATAGTTCAAATACTAGTGCGCAAAATCGTAAAGAGCTTAATCTTTTAAAAATCCTTTTTAGTACAAGTTTTTCTGTCATGAATGAAAATTCTGTTGGTTCGGACCGGAATTTCCGTTCAGTTCTGAGGTTGAATTTTGGTTATGTTTTCCAACTTTAACGGAACTTTCGTTGATCTTGAGCGTAAATTCCGTTGTGCCTCTCTGCTAACAACCTTAAACGGAACTTTTGTTAAAGTTTACCGGAAATTCCGATCAAACGGATATTCTGTCATACTATTACGGAATATCCGTTGTTTGCAGATTGCTTCCACTTTAGTTCAAATTTTCATGTCCAAATTCACCCCCTCTAGGCTCGATCCCACCTTTCAGATCTGACCTTTCACAAATATTTACAACGGTACTCTATCCTGTTTGTACCATTTTAAAAGGACAAACCACTTTCGGCGCATACTATGCACGAGTACGGACCACCTTTACTTGCATAATATAGGCCCCGCGTGCACCACATTGCGACAAGCGAGCTTTCGGCGCGTCGCTTTAGTCATGCGTCGTCACGGGCATTCTGAATACATGGTCGGCCACTTCAACCGCTTTTTGCATATGCATGTCCCTTATATTTTGACCTGTACGACTCATAGGGAAATAGACGCACGACAACCTATATAAAAGCACCATCATAGTAGTAGAGGGCATTCACCTAGCCCCTCAGGCAAACTTCGCACCGTTTATGAACTACGGCCACTACCTGCCTCACTAATTTCCTTTTCTTCTTGTAGCAGCATCGAACAATGCCTCCTACACCTCTTTTCGTGGAGGATTGCAACTGGTGATATTTAGGTTTCGCTTTGGTACTGCCACCTTGGGCTAAACGCTCGATATGCTTTTGTGGTGACCGTTGCCGGCTATGTGTATCTCATCAGGAGGAGACTTATGGCTGGAGATACTTCGAGTGCGTGCACCGGAGTCCCCAGGTACGTGTTTCAGTCAAGTCTTTGTCATATTCGTTTTTACGCCCACGACTCTTACACCAAGATATTTACCTTAACAGACCGAGGGAAGATATTGCGGCTTCATCGAGTGGATTGACAACGACAACCCGGAATATGATTACCTTCCGTTAGACGAAAGCATGGCACAATACATGGCCAGGAGGGCGGAGCACGAACAACGTCTAGAGCTAGAAGGGGCAGACTGGAGAAATCGACCTCTCGGGCTACCGCGATGGAAGGACTGTCTAACGTGCGCTTGTGGTGATCATTGACAGGTCGTCAGGTCGAGAAGGCCAGGAACTCTGCGACGCAGAAGCTTTGTTTATCCGAACATTCTTGACGACGATATCGATGTAAGTTCAAGCCGCACCTTACTTCCTGCAGATAGTTTACCTTCACCAAACGTGACAAATTTACTAATCAAACTCATTCCACAGGATCCTCCAAGGAGGTGTCAATTCAGACAATGGATTGATAATTTCACGCCGTCAGATCTATCACGGCACTAGAACATGCAACTAGAATCACCAGCCGACTACAGCATGTGTACCATGAACGAATCGCCCGCTTTTCTAGGAACCGGTGACTAGAACAAGCGGATACATTGTACTGCTCACAAGTTGTATCCATTGTGGTATTTCATACTATGGGTGTCGTATTCATCATGCCGCAATACGAACGGCTCGCATCTAGTTAATATCACTATGCTATTGTACGTGCACTGCGTTAAGTATCGACCGAGTGGATCACGAATAATACAATATATTATCTCCCAATGTCGAATTAAAAATCATTCAGTACGTACATTACGCAAAAATTTGGGAAAAATTCATAAGCCCTAACATTCTGTTCGCCTGGGGGTCCTAAGTCCCTCACGTAAAACGGACCGGCCTATTACCATGTCATTAATTAAGTATTACCGAAAATAAACTTGAAAAAATGATCAGTACGATTTTACAAACCAACGCTCACCAACGTCGGATTATAAAAAAAACTTCAAAAAACATACCCTAAACCACGATTAAAACTAAATTTTGTGAAGCATGTAGGCGAAAGTCGGGGATGAGTGGATTGCGAGTGGCGATCCGGACATACGAGGAGTGGAATGCGAGTGGCGATCCGAAAATACCCTCAGTTTGACAAGTTTTCTTCACGACGTGAACAATCTATGATATTTGATTTTTTTAACATCGACCCAATAAATGCAATGGCACAATAAATAGAATTTAAGAATCTAATTTTGAGAAATAAATTTTCAAAATTTTTGGGGTTAAAAATTAGCAAGAAAATAAGACAAGAAAATTCGCAAGAAAATTTTTAAATTTTCAAATTTGCAAATGGCTCCAGGGGGCGAATGCATTTTTGCGTTCGGCCCCCTAGAGCCATTCACCGCCGTGGCCTAGGGCGACAATGCCACGTGGCCCCGGTCCACTGACGCCGTGGGCACCGTCATGGCTTGGTGACGCCGCCCTGGGCCCCGGTCATTTGTTGCCCTGGGCCATGGCGGTTTTTAAATACTGCCCTGACCCACGACGGCAAGAGTATATTTCTGCAAAAAAAATTAAATTTTAGTTTTGTAAATTAAAAAATAAATTAAATTATTAACAGTAAAAATCCGACTCTTTTGAGGTCGCTCAGTGCTCGAGCTCGTCCTCTCGGCTGCTCTGTCCCCTTCCCTTCCCCCTCCACCGGCCATCGCTCCTCGCCGGCAGCTGGCGAGCTCGCCTGAAGATCCCGCCACGCTCGCCTGCTCCACACGCACCCCACCCACCACGCCTTGTTGGCCCTCTAGAGATCGATCCGCCATCGTGGCGGCGTCAATCCGCGCCTCCGTCCCCACAGCAGCGTCGATCCGCGTCTCCGCCGTCGTGGCGGCGTCAATCCGTGCCCCCGTCGCTCGGCTGGCTCCATCGGCGCCTCCACAGCAGCACCTGGTCGGTGACGTGTAGGAGCCGGGAGACGTCCATTGCTTTGATGTTGCTTGATGCAGGGCTAGCCAATTTGAACACTGGCCGCACGTAAAACGTTATTAGCGGTGATTAATTAAGTATTAGTTTATTTTAGTTCTAGTGCTGGTCACGAATTATCCACTGATCGATTCACGTCCTTCCTTGGCAGATCTCCAGTTCATGGCACGGCCATCCTCCACGGCTACGTCGTCAGATTCATCGTCACAAACAGGCAGGACAACAGCAGCTGCTCTCTGCTAATCCCCTCTTCTATTTTCATCGAAGCAATCAATTTTATAATTGCTTCGATTTTATAATAATGTTATTTTCTCTACCCAAACACTGTTTTACAGGCTACCAAAATGCGATTGTATTTTTGTATTTTTGGTGACCATCAAATTACAAGTGACAAAAATTACTAATCTCCCAAGTGGATCCAAAGTTGCAAAATACCATCATATATAGGAATTCCTATATATGATGGTATTTTCTAACTCCACCAATTTCACGGGTACCAGGCAAATTAGCCCAATAATTAAAGACGTACGATGAGTTCCTATCGACCAGTCCATGCATCAGCAATTTTACCATCCTTTCACTATAAATGTGCGTGCTAATTGTTTATCTGCCCTATGTGTGCTGTTATTACTCCCCGTTGAAAAAATCGTACATACAATAATTTTGGGACCGTACATTAGCTGAAAAAAGTTGTCTGAGCTGAATTTGTGACCACACGACGCAAAACATGTGTAAAACATCGCGACGCCTTCCACGTGTGCGAGTTGCGTGCAGCCACCGTTACCAGTTTTGTGAACGATAATAAAAGCCCATTAAAAATTGTAGATTAGCCCAGCCAATGAATCAGATAATCCGTGAAGCCATCCATGTCAGGAGCGAGCCCATGAACAAATAAAGGGGCTAACAGATTCACAAAGAAATACACCCTAGATTAGCCCAGTTAAAAAAAAAAAAGAGGGGATCCACGTTTTTTATGCTTCAGTCCCCACCACCCATTGCCAACCAAAAAGTAATAGGCATATGACATTGGCAGCAAAGAAGAGAAAAACAAAAAAAAAAAGATTGATCAAGCTAGAACATCAAAAACAACTCCATGGATGAAGAAATAAAGATGAACCAAGAGGAGGAAACGGGGATGAATCTGCACACCTAGGTATCAAGAACAGATTTTATAAATTGCTTGTCTTCCATCCTCTATGCTTTTGTTTCAATTGTAGAAAATTCCTGGTTCTTCTAGCGAACTTTGGATTCAACTCAGAAAACCTATATTTGGTTGCATGTGTGTTCCATCCTCTTAGCTTTTAATTTCTCTTGTGTGCTGCATGTGTTATGTATTAGTGATATGCGCTAGAGGCAATCATAAAGATGATGTATTATATACTATGTTTATAAATTTATAAATAAAATATTTCGTAAGATAGTTAATCTATTATTGATCAATAAGTATGTGAGTTATTTATGAAACTCTTTATGTGATATGTTACTATTTCTAAATGATCCCTAATTATATATCATAATGGACAGATATGATTTTAAGATCAGCACATGTATTGATTAATGATCATGTCTCGTGGATCATGGTATGAAGATACCAAATTAATAATGTGGACACATATTAGAGAACACGTTGTTGGATAGACCTAATATAAGACACTGCAAAAGCTTTATATGATGTGTCATCAGTTGATCTCAAGCAGTGTTGGTATAGAACTATTGTACTTGAGATTATTATGGTTCACAACATGTGTAGTGACTTACTTTGGGGCTGCCAAGTGCTACTCCGTAACGAGTAGTTATAAAAGTAGTTTACGGGTTTGCTATAAAATATGTAGTGGGATGTGAATAATCAAGATGAGATTTGCCCCTCTCAGTTAATGGGAGAGATATCTCTGGGTTCCTCGATGTAACGGACTACCGAAGTGCATGGCCATGCCGAGTAATTGAGCAGTCAATCACGAGTTGAGTAATCCATCACATGGTCAAGCGAATGATTGAGCTAATAAAAAGGACAACACACTTCTCGCCTTGAGTTTAATCAATATCATGTGGCAAAGAAATTCATACATGTATACACTACAGGTTCAGCCGATATGATCTTTATATGCACCCGGCGGGTCAATATGCCTTGCTAGAGACCGCTATTGACACTTGGACCGAAAAGTTGTTTTCGGGTTGCAACAGAGTGCACATGAACCTACGGGGTCACACACTTAACGGGTTGAAACGAATTATTCAGATAAAGATCCGAATATGGTTCAGTTTGGATAGGGATCCGAATAGAGTTCGTAATGGGTCTGTGAGGCCTAGTTAGATGCTCTATATATTTAGGGGCGAGGCGTGGTGGAAATTGATGCTGCACGAGAAAGAAAATCCCTAGCCGCACCTCTCCCCACGAGCCGAACCCTAGCCACGCGCGGGCGTTAGTACTTCCGTGCACGGAGTTCCAACCCCGGACGTGTGGATACTGGTAGAGACGCTGCTGCGTTGCGGCGTTGGTCGGCGGAGAACGTGAGAAGGCAATTGCGCGAGGAGGAGACGCTCGAACAAAGGAGGTGACGATCGGGTGGAGGAGATCGGCTACTTCCTCTACGTCGGCGCGTTCTTCGTCGGATTGGGTTACTTCGACTCTGCTTCTGCTACTCTGTGCGTCGAGTAGTAACGATCCATGATCCTTTACTCGTATGGTTTCCTGGTTTACGCGGTAGAAAATTTTGTTCTACGCAATGGTAGCCTACCTGTAACCCTACAGTGGTATTAGAGCTTTCATGCGTAGTTTATGATCTGGATAGTCGCATATAGTTAATATGTGGTAGTAGTACATGGGATCTATTACAGTCTTGATTGATTGGAACATGTGATGTACCAATGCGCACAAGGGTTGATGAGATCAATCGGTATCAGGGTTGGTTAAGTTCGCCAGATTATCTAGTGTTCATCTAAGCCACGCGCTAATGGGAATCGAGTCCTTGAGATTGTTTTGGATGGCCTAATTTGATTATGCTGTAAGGTTCTTCTATAGCACTAATGGGAACTGAGTCCTTGAGATTGTCTCGAATGGCCTAATTTGATTATGCCGGTACGGTTCTTCGATAGCACTAATGGGAAAACACGTACTTGAGCATATAGGCAAATATCCAGGAACACGCCCCCTCTTAGTGCATGTTCGTACGTACGTCTAGTGTCAGCGCCATATTCCATGCCATGTGCCTTACATAGAGCCCACATGCGTCATGTGCCATATGCCCGCACACTGACCCATATGTGTAACCACGAGGGTTGGCTCTGATACCATTTGTAACAGCCTGCCCTTCAGAACCGCGCAGCCCAGCCCATCCGACGGGCGGGGCCACTAACACATAGCACCCCACTTACACTTTCGTCCTCGCTTCTTGTAAAAGGGTTAACTCGAAAGTGCTATGGTTGGAGGGACAAGGTCTTATAAGTTGTTCAACTCTTGTTCAACTAGCAAGGTGGTACTAATCAAGTGCACACAGCACTCATGGGCCACATAGGCCAGATCCTAATTAGGCCAGGATGTCGCATATTTCTAGCTATCATTGGTAGTAGCTTAGTTTGGAGGATATAGATATCAAGCATGATGGTCCAAAGAAGCTATGTGGAGGATGGAGATCGTCTAATACGAATGAAGATGGTGATTTTATTGGGCCATGCTATTTCACAGTTGAATGCATTTATCTGTGCTGCTTATTTATCTTAATTTCATGCAATTATATATGTGATATGTTGACATGATAGGATAGAATCCCTCAGAAAAATTAGGTAGTACTAATACCCTTCCATTGGTTGCACCTAGCAAGATTGTGATCATTGCGTGATGGGTCTGCCCAAGCAGGATGCCATTGATTATCACAATAAGATAGGATAGATGTCGGACATCTATGAGCGGAAACTTTTGGTTTACTTAACAAGGTTATCAAAACAATTTTGGACCTTAGGGCATAGGTTGGGGCCGGGACATAGAGATGTTACCCAACAAACAAGAGTCACATAGGATGTGATTAGCAAGGTGTTGCTTACTCATTTTACTAGCTCTCTAGCTGTGATGCCTGGTTAAGTGTGGATTTTGACCCACTATGTGAAGTTAGAGGGAACTTGGTTACAAAACACATAGTGGGAGTATCTTTTGTTAAATTGTTTAATGGAAGAAAATATAAACATAGTGCTAAATCTTGCATATATTTTCTATTGTAGATCATGGCAGCTAATGCATCATCAAGTTTTAATTTGCGGTCTATTCTTGAAAATGAAAAGTTGAATGGAACAAACTTTATGGATTGGTATCGTAATCTGAGAATTGTTCTCAAGCAAGAGCGCAAAGAGTTTGTGCTTGAAACTCCTTATCCACAAGACCTACCTGCAACGGCTACTGCTGCTCAACATAGGGAGAATGAGAAGCGATAAAATGAATATCTGGATGTAGGTTGTCTCATGCTTGCTACAATGTCCCCTGAGCTTCAGAAGCAATACGAGCATTTGGATGCTTATAGAATTATCACTAGACTACAAAGAATGTTTGAGAACCAGGCAAGGACTAAGAGGTTCAACACTTCAAAATCCTTATTTGCGTGCAGGCTTGCAGAGGGAAGTCCAGTTAGTCTCAATGTGATCAAGATGATTGGTTACATTGAGAGTCTGCAAAGACTTGGTTTTTCCCTTAGCCAAGAGTTGGTTACTGACGTGATTCTTCAGTCGCTACCTTCAAGCTATGAACCGTTCATCTTGAACTTCCACATGAACAGCATGAACAAGACCTTGGTCGAATTGCATGGGATGCTTAAGGGAGCCGAGGAAAGCATCAAGAAAAATGCGACTCATGTGATGATGACACAAAAGCGTAAGCCCAATATCAAGAAAGTCTGTACTAAGAGAAAGCTAACTTCCAATAAGATCGCGAGAAATATTGCCGCTAAGGCCAAGACTCAGAAGACTAGGCCCATTAAGGATGCTGATTGTTTCTTCTGCAAGGAGACAAGTCACTGGAAAAGGAACTGCAAAAAGTATCTAGAACAGCTCAAGAAGAAGCAGTTGGATAGAAAGAGTTCCATCTTAGGTATTAATGTTATAGAAATTAATCTCGCTACTTCCACTACCGATTCTTGGGTATTTGATACTGGATCGGTTGCTCACATCTGCAAGTGATTGCAGGGACTGAAAACAAGTAGGAGCTTGGCGAGAAGCGAAGTGGACATTCGTGTGGGCAATGGAGCAAAAGTTGCTGCAGTTGCAGTTGGCACTATGCCATTATCTTTACCATCAGGATTAGTTTTGGAATTAAATAATTGTTATTGTGTTCTAGCTTTGTGTAAGAATATCATTTTCGCTTTATGTTTGCAAGCAGAAGGTTATGGTTATAGATCAGAGAACAATAATTGTTCAGTCTATTTTAATGATATTTTCTATTTCCATGCACCTATGATGAATGGCTTATACATTGTGAGTCTTGATGATATACTAGTCTATAACATTAATGCAAAAAGGCCACGTCCTAATAATTTGAATCCCATATTTATTTGGCATTGTCATTTGGGTCATATAAATGAGAAATGCATAGAGAAGCTCTATAGAGATGATCTTCTAAACACTTTTGATTTTGAATCATTTGAGACATGTGACTCTTCTTTAATTGGTAAGGTGACAAAGGCGCCTTTCACAGGAGAAAGTGAGAGGGCAAGTGAACTATTGGCACTTGTACATACTGATGTATGTGGACCAATGAGTTCACTAGCCAGAGGGGGTTATCAATACTTCATTACCTTCACCGATGACTTTAGTAGATATGGGTATATCTACCTAATGAGGCATAAGTCTGAATCGTTTGAAAAGTTCAAAGAATTTCAGAATGAAGTACATAATTATTTAGGAAAAACAATTAAGTGTCTACGATCTGATCGTGGAGACGAGTATTTGAGTCTTGAATTTGGTAATCATCTAAAGGAATGCGGGATTGTCCCACAACTGACTCTGCCAAAAACACCTCAATGGAATGGGGTATCCGAATGGAGAAATCGTACTTTGTTAGACATGGTGAGGTCAATGATGAGCCAATCTGATTTTTCATTATCTTTTTGGGGTTATGCTCTAGAAACAGCTGCGTTCACACTAAATAGGGTTCCATCAAAATCTGTGGAAAAAACACCATATGATATATGGACAGGGAAGCATCCCAGTCTATCTTTCCTAAAGATTTGGGGATGTAAGGTTTATGTAAAACGTTTATAATCTGACAAGCTCACACCTAAGTCTGACAAATGTTTCTTTGTGGGATATCCTAAGGAAACAAAAGGATATTACTTCTATAATCGGGAAGAAGGCAAAGTGTTTATCGCCCGATACGGTGTCTTCTTGGAAAAGGAATTTCTGTCAAGAAGGGCCAGTGGGAGCACGGTGCGTCTCGAAGAAATTCAAGAATTACCAGAAAATGTTTAACTCCTACACAGCCACAAAAGGATGAACAAGATGTTGTTGAACCTGTTGTAGAAACACCGGCCCCACGTAGGTCAGAGAGGTCATGGCGTGTACCTACGAGATATGTGCTGTTGGCCACTGAGCAACGCGATATATTGTTGTTAGACAATGATGAGCCTGCAACTTATGAAGAAGCGATGGTGGGACCAGACTCTGAGAAATGGCTTGAAGCCATAAGATCTGAAATAGATTCCATGCATGACAATCAAGTTTGGAACTTGGTAGACCCACCTGATGGTGTAAAAACCATTGAGTGTAAATGGGTCTTTAAGAAAGAGACAGATGTAGATGGAAATGTTCAATCTATAAAGCATGATTGGTAGCGAAATGTTTCAAACAAATTCAAGGTGTTGATTATAATGAAACTTTCTCACCGGTCGCAATGCTAAAGTCTATTCGGATCATTCTAGCAATTACGGTGTATTTCAATTATGAGATATAACAAATGGATGTCAAAACAACTTTTCTTAATGGAAATTTGAGTGAGGATGTGTACATGACACAGTCTAAAGGTTTTGTCAATCAACAATCAGCTAGAAAGATATGCAAGTTGCAAGAAATCTATTTATGGGTTGAAGCATGCATCTCGGAGTTGGAATATTCGTTTTGATGAAACAGTCAAAGGGTTTGGCTTCATAAAAAACAAAGAAGAGCCTTGTGTTTACAAGAAGGTTAGTGGGAGCACACTTGTATTTCTAATCCTATATGTGGATGACATATTGTTGATTGGAAATGATATTCCTATATTTAAATCCGTTAAGACATCACTGAAAAATAGTTTTTCGATGAAAGACTTAGGGGAAGCAACATATATTCTAGGCATTAAGATCTATAGGGATAGATCAAAGAGGCTAATTGGATTAAGCCAGAGTACATACATTGACAAGGTGTTGAAGAGGTTCAACATGCAGGATTCCAAGAAAGGTTTCTTGCCCATGTCACATGGTATCAATCTTGGCAAGAATCAATATCCTCAAACCACTGCTGAACGGAACAAGATGAATGTGATTCCATATGCTTCGGTAATTGGGTCCATTATGTATGCCATGCTTTGTATGCGCCCATATATTTCATATGCACTAAGTGCAATAAGCAGATACCAATCAGATCCAGGTGAATGTCACTAGATAGCAGTAAAGAACATCCTAAAGTATTTAAGAAGGACTAAGGATGTGTTCCTTGTCTATGGAGGTGAGGAAGAGTTCGTTGTAAATGGTTACAGTGATGAAAGCTTTCAAACTAACAGAGATGATTTTAGATCGCAATCTAGATTTGTGTTCTGCCTCAATGGTGGAGCGGTGAGCTGGAAGAGTTCTAAGCAAGATATTGTTGCTGATTCTACGACGGAGGTTGAGTATATAGCAGCTTTTGAAGCTGCGAAAGAGGTTGTTTGGATCAAGAAATTTGTATCTTAGCTGGGTGTGTTAACTAGTGCCTTTAGTCCATGGACCTCTACTGTGATAATAGTGGGGCCATTGCACAAGCCAAGGAGCCTAGATCGTATCAAAAGTCCAAGCACATTCTACGGTGATATCACCTCATTCGCGAGATAGTCGATAGAGGTGATGTGAAGATATGCAAGATACACATGGATTTGAATGTTGCAAATTCGCTAACAAAGCCGCTTTCTTAGCCAAAGCACAAGGCGCACACCAGGGCAATGGGTATTAGATACTTATATGATTGAATCTAGTGCAAGTGGGAGACTGTTAGTGATATGCCCTAGAGGCAATCAGAGAGATGATTGTATCACATACTATGTTTATGAATTTATGAATAAAGTGTTTCATGAGATAGTTAACCTATTATTAATCAATAAGTACGTGATTTATTCATGAGACTCTTTATGTGATATGTTACTATTTCTAAATGATCCCTGATTATATATCATATATGGAATGAATATAATTTTAAGATTAGCACATGTATTGATTGATGATCATGTCTTGTGGATCATGGTATGAAGATACTAAATCAATAATGTGAACACATATTAGAGAACATGTTGTTGGATAGACTCAACATAAGACACTGCAAGAGCTTTATATGATGTGCCATCAGTTGATTTCAAGTAGTGTTGTTGTAGAACTATTGTACCTGAGATTATTATGGTTCTCAACATATGTAGTTACTTACTTTGGTGCTGCCAAATGCTACTCCGTAACTGGGTAGTTATAAAAGTAGTCTGCGGGTTTGCTATAAAACATATAGTGAGATGTGAATAATTAAGATGGGATTTGCCTCTCTCAGTTAATGAGAGAGATATCTATGGGCCCCTCGATGTAATAGACTACCGAAGTGCATGGCCATGCCGAGTGATTGAGGAGTCAATCACGAGTTGAGTAATCAATCGCATGGTCGAGTGAATGATTGAGCTAATAAAAGGATGTCACACTTTTCGCCTTGAGCATAATCGATATCATGTGGCAAAGGGGTTCATATATGTATATACTATAGATTCGGCCGATATGATCTTTATGTGCACCCGGCGAGTCAATATGCCGTGTTAGAGACCGCTATTGACACGTGGACCGAAAAGTTTTGTTCGGGTTGCAATCGAGTGCACATAAACCTACGGGGTTGCACACTTAAAGGGTTGGAATGAATTATTAGGATAGAGATCTGAATATGGTTCAGTTTGAATAGGTATCCGAATAGAGTTCGTAATGGGCCTGCGAGGCCTAGTTAGATGCTCTATATATTCAGGGGCGAGGCCCCGTGAAAACTGACTCTGCACGAGAAAGAAAAACCCTAGCCGCACCTCTCCCCACGAGCCGAACCCTAGCCGCGCGTGGGTGCTAGGACTTCCACATACGGCGTTCCAACCCCAGACGTGTGGATACCAGTAGAGACGCTGCTGCGTTGCGGCGTTGGTCAGCGGGAATGTGAGAAGGTGATCGCGTGAGGAGGATACGCTCGCGCAAAATAGGTGACGATTGGGTTGAGGAGATCGACTACTTCCTCTACGTCGGCGCGCACTTCGTCGGATTGGGCTACTCCGACTCTGCTTCTGGTGCTCTGTGCGTCGAGTGGTATCGATCCATGATCCTTTACTTGCATGGTTTTCCGGTTTACGCGATAGAAAATTTTGTTTTGCGCTATCGTAGCCTACCTGTAACCCTACATTATGTTTGGTTCAAATGATCACCAATTCATCAAAAGAAGAAAACTAATCTTTCAGATCAATTACACGCTAATTTCTGATGTTGAAAAACCAACCTAAGTAGCAACCCTTATTTGTGAGCCTAGGCCCTAAACCTTTATCTTCATTGCTACAGAGGAGAAATAACTACTTTAGTCTAATTCATGAAGTAACTACTTTATGAACCAGTGAGTCCATTTACTACTATGGAATCTAATTTATGAAGTACTTTAGTCTAATTCATGAAGGAATCTAAACACACATAAAAGCACTGACAATTTACTTGTTGAGTTCAGTAGACAAACCTAAATTTAGAGACATTCATGTCCTCTGAGCCTCTTCTGGGGAGGTCACCCATGGAGAATAAGTGGCAGTGAAGTCTTTTTGAAGCAGTGAGAAAAAGACCTCAAACTGGAAAGAAAGCCTAAATGCCACACGCTTCGCAGCAGTGGCCATCTTATGACTATGTATATCCCACTGATGAAAAAATATAGTACAGGTTGTTCTTGAGGTTGTTCAAGTATTACTCCGAGTGCACCTGGTTAATCAAACAAAATCTAGTTAAGAACAAACTCACACCAAAATAAATTCAAAACATGAGTTCTAACACACAACAAGGCAGGCCAATAGCATATATTAGCAAAACAATTGGGCCTAAATTAGCTGCAATGTCCACCTATGATAAAGAGGCACTAGCCATACTAGAGGCCCTCAAAAAAATGGAAGCATTAGTTCATGGCTACTTCTTTGATCATCAAAACAGACCAGGCCAGTTTGAAATACATTCACGAGAAGGGGATAACAGAGGGAATTCAGCACAAAGCTTTTAATCAAACTACTAAGTTATGATTACAAAATTGAATTGAAAAAGGGTAAAGAAAATAGAGCAGCTGATGCCCTCTCTAGAAGACCATTTTATGAACAAGCTATGGCAGTAGCAGTAGTGGTTCCTCAGTGGATCACAGAAGTAACTGAAAGCTATAAATTTGTTGGCAAAATCAGAAGAAATCAGGCAAAGGAAATACTTATGTCTGACCCAAAACTAGTAGACAAACAAAAAACAACCTGCCTAAAAATTCAGCTAACTTTAATTTATCTAAAATATCAAATAAACTATAGTTCTTAGTACTAAAACTCAGTGCTAAATTCTGAACTCTCAAATTCAGAACTAAAATTAGCCTAACAATGAAAAGGTCTCATCCTACCCTTAGATTGCACTATGTGCCAAAAAGTGATTAATTGTTAGCCATTAATTATACTTAGTCTTTTTAGCAATAATTACAATTAATTTTGTTACATTTCGGCTAGCAGGTATTTAGGTTAGGCACTTGAAGTTCTCAGTTTGTAATGTACATGATTTCTTATTTCAGTCATACATACCTCCCTTTCAGGCATTCGGTATGAGCCGCTATAGATCATTACTCCGATGTACAAGATTATAAAGAGTACCTCATGAACCAAAAAAAAGGAGTAGAATTATTAATAGTACACAAACCTAAATAGCATAAAACAGTTGTAACACAAATAATGACACTAGGTACTATTTTATTAGGAATTAAACCCAATAACTAAGGACTTAAACCCAAGTGTTGTTAGCCTGCATTTTTCTAGTTAATTCTAGCCTAACTAGGTCAGAACAAGCTTGACCTGTATAACAGAAGTACAGAATAGGAGCTAACATAACTTCAAGTATCCTTTTCATTTGCCTTGCTGTCTTACTCATTTACATTCCATGGATACCTTGATGCATGCCACTTCAAATTACTAGTAAAAAAACTAATAAACTAGGTTATTAGTATGTGACAAAACTTTACATAAGTTCTAATACTAGTGACTAACTGCTTAAGCCTCTTTCTTGCATATAAAATCTAATACTTCAGATTACCAGTAAAAAATAGCATAAAAAAATAACAAGAGTACGGTACCAGTAAAAATGTGCCGATAACAAGTAACCATGATATAAGAGAAATCATTCCGATTTTTCATCAAAGACAGGACATAGAAAACTAAAGTTAAAAATACTGCAAAACTAAAGTAGTAACTTACCTAGGAACAACATGTTGTGCCATCAGTCATAATTGAAAGATTTATGTGTAAAAAACACATCATAGCTCTGAATGGTATATGGTGAGAAATTTAATCATCTATTTCTTGCAAAATACTTATGTTTCTCACCAGATGACCTTCAGAACTGTCATATGTTTCCTTTAAATCTCCAATTTCATCATTTGGCAAAAACTCTTAACAAACTATAAGTCAAATGACATACATGCAACCTTTGTCAACTTACCTGAAATAACCAACCCTCTGCTGCATGTTGGTTCCATCTGCACAATGATAGGTTAGCAACATGTTCAGAAACTAATCTATGAAAAAAATCAACAAATTTTTACACATAAGCAGACTGTCAAATGGAAGATAAGACAAGGGCATACGAAGGTCCACTTAGTTAATGCAGACTTCACAATAGCTCCAATGGAAAATAAGCCAAATCCTAACATAACAAAAAATTTAGATAACTATCAAATTTAATAATTGAACTAATCAAAATTGGTGCTAACAAAACTAACATATACAGGCTGATATTTGCTAACAAAACTAGCCTGCATTTTTCTAATTATACGAAAATAACAAAACTATTATACAAAACTAATTATGTGATTACATACGAATGAACTAAAATATGCCTCATTCACAACAGTAGGAGTTGAGCACCTTGAGTCCACCCCTAACTTGCATCCAGCTCTCTCCTCAACAATTGAACTCTTGTTCATCTGAAACTTGAACTTGACAAAACAATGAATTATTATCTGACAAACTACGTACTCCTCGCTGCAAACGAAACTAGGAACTAAGTACTCATAATACCAAATACTTATAACTGCTAGCTGAAATTTTGACAAATAAGATACTAAGACCTAGTGCTAACAAAACTAAAAATTAGTAGATGAAAAAAATATGTAGAGAGGAGTTACCATATCAATAATTTCCTTAATGGCAGAGGTGACAGTGATAAGAGTTTCAATATGATGTCAATTGCATGAATTGCTGGTACCTGTGCTCCCTGCATTGGAAAATTAGAATCTGATAACATTTACAAAGCAAGGTTAAAAAAAAGAATACCATTTCAAACAAAAAAAATGAAATGAAAAGAAGAAACAGATTTCCTAGTTGTACCTGAACAAGCACTTTGGCAAGAGCACCACTTGGCAATGATCATTCTTCTCAGTGTTAACTGCACTCTTTGGGGTGCGTTCAACAAAATTCATCCTGGCAAGGCGAAGAGTGTGTTTCTTTGCATATAGATTCACTTGCTGTGAAACCCTTTTGAGGCTGATTTGCTAGTGTGTATGTGTTTAGGGATGATTCGACATGGCAGATGGGATATCTATGTCATCCAATCCAAAGGGAGAAAGATGGGACTTCTAGGGTAAACAAATTGGTTGGTATGTAATGGTGTGGGTAGTATCCATGTGTAGTGTCGTCAGGTTCAATTTGAAGTGAACTTCCTAAAAAAACAATCATACAGAAAAATAATAAAACACACATATTGAATGGATTATTTTCTGAACAAAGATAAAAAGCGCTTGAAAATTTTCAGATAGCACAAAATTTAGGCTTCAAAAAAAAGCAAGTAACTAATAAAGGAGCATAGTAGAGGTCAAACTCGGTTTCCTTTATAAATTATTGCTATAAAGTATTATCTGAATTTTGACAACAAATGTTATCAGCTTCAGTGTGATATTATAGTAATTAGATGCTTGATGAAATAACGCATACTCTTGCTGGTGGCTATAGCAACAATCCTCGGTAGGTACGTTTCTCTCCATGTAATTTCCACTGGAAGATCTGAAAAAAGGATTAAAAAAGACAGGAATGAAAAAAGCTAGTATCTACACAATTTAAAAAGTTTAAAAAAGATGTCAAATCATGTAAGTCAGTTGTGGGTTCCAAATTATTATATTCGGCTTCTTCTTCTTGATTAAGGCCTTCACAAGCAAGAGTTGATGCAGCAAAATCAGGTTTCCCGTTTTCAAGTGCCAGATCCATTGATGACAATAGGTATTGAGGACCCGCCTAACGCAGTTGATGACTCATCATACACAAGTGTGCGATCCCACCTGATTTGAGAGCTTGCAGACCCTGTGGTGTTTGGTTGATTACCAAATGATTTTCTCCTCTTAGAAAATAGTGAATTTTCTGCAACAATACAACAAAAAATTTCAATAGATTTCAGGGGATAATATTGAAACTAACAAAAGTTTCTACAGTGATAGACACAAAAGAGATTTTCTTTGGTTATAGTTTCAATGCTATTCTAAAAAATCACAAATGTGAAATTATTAAGGGAAAAGGATAGAGTAACAAACATGTGGATGATGGAATCTTCTGGGTACTCTTGTCATCGATAGAAGGTGAAGCTCTTGGTGAACCTGAACTAGGAAACTTTTTGAGTTCTTCTTCAGATGGTGTCTGTTGGTTCAATTTAAGACAAATTCAGGGGCACGATTCCTTCATTAACTTAGTATTTGGCAACAAACGAGTGAGATTCCTACTTCCTTTTGGTGGGGATCAGGTCAGCTATAGCACAAGCCAAATCCTAAAGGCCCAGTGTAAGCCTCTTGGAATAATCTTCATTAAATTGTTTGAATGCAGAGACTTTCCGTTCTTTACCTAATTACAGAGCCAATTCAGGCCATCAAATGCATATGTGTGCATAAACTATAAAGAATATACAACTTAAAATTTACCGTATTAAGTGAGGGCAAAGAAATATGATGATCAAGCAAATATTTGAGCTTTGAAACATTTGAACTTGCATGATTAACTGCCATGATTCTCTTGTTCTCTTCATGGCTAGATGCCTGATAAAAAACAAATAAAAATATAGGCACAAACATGAAAAAGAACAAAAATTAGCTGGTGTACTAGAAAAGAGATCAATAAGCATAATAATTAAAAAAATGCTAAGATATGAACAAAATACTTGATATTGGCAATACACTTCATCATCCCCCTTTTTAACATTTGTACTTCTGCTTAGAAATTAATATAAGAAACACAAAGAAAGTCAGAAAACTATTTATGTGAGAAAAAAGAGGGTGTTCACGGACGCACATATATTCTTAAGTGAATATGTCATCAGTATCTGATCCACTAGACATAGATTCGCTTATTTCACCTCCATTATAATTTAACCAATGTTTCTGTTTTAAAAAAGAGAGCAAAAGAAGCAACCAAAAAATATGAATATAGATGAATATATCAATAAACTGCAAAAAAATCAATGGTTTTAAAACTTCTGACTTGTAGTAGTTCATACTAATGAATGTTCATAAAAAATATTGCAACAGTATAAAAAAGTTGTGTATGCCTCTTAGCATCTTAGTATAAAAAATGTTGTTTATACACATTGTTGCTGTTAGGATTCTTAATTTTTGATTAAAATAGACTAAAATGTTGCAGAGAACAAAATGTATTAAAAAATAGCTAGTAAAATATAAAAACATCTATGTCCCAGTGGACGCCTAAAAAATTCCGAACCTAACTTGTTTGACAAGCACTCGTAGAACAAACCCCCTGCACCTAACTACTACCAAGCAATAAAAAACAATTATTACTTGGCAAAACATGTGCTCACATATTGTCAATGTTTTATATCGGCAATAATTATATGGGGCTTCGCGTCGGACCTAAGCTTGATGGTGACACAAGACAAGAAGATTTATACTATTTCAGGCCCTCAATGTGAGCTAATACCCTACTCCAGTTTGGCAGATCAGAATTTGTTGGAATTGCCTTGTATCCGGGGTATCGGTTGTAGCGTATTGGTTCTTCCTCTTCCCCCAGGGGGCTCCCTACCCCCCTTTATATACGCAAAGGGTGAGGGTTACATGGTATGAAACCCAATCAAATACGACCCAGGGCTCCATGCAGTACTCAGCCAGGACTATACCCTTTCCTTGTCGTGCAAGGAAAACATAGAGCCAAGTCCTACTCTATTCTAATTACATGGGTCGGCCATTCTATTCGGGTGGACCGTATTTGCTCCTGTTAGGGTACGTGGGACCCATGTTCACAGTAGCCCAAGACCTTCATAGTTGAGCACATTTTGTCGGCAAGTGCTCTTCCTCCATGGCGAAGAATTCTTGAGTGCTTCCTTCGCGAGTACTCGTCTCCCAAGTGTTCTTATTCCCAAGTCCGTTTTAGTTGGCAATGAGGTTATGAAGGGCTTCATGTAAAATATGAAATGGTGTGCAAAGAATAGGTGACCTATTTGGTGTAGCCTAAATTATATGCTTAGTTATGAAGTAATTTAAACATAGAGTCAAAAACTTTAACCTTTTAGTTTTTCCTAAGTAATAATTGACTGGGTGAAGTTGACTCTAATAAGCCACTTCAAAAAGAGATAAATTGATAGGAAACAACCGTAGTGCAAACAAGTAGAAAGAGGCAAGATGCAGGCATATACAGAGATGAAATAACACAATAAAGTGACAAGTAAGAGAGATACACAAGGATTTTTTCCAAGTTATAGATCACAAAGATCTACTTCTGTTGAGGAGCTCCGGAGAGCCGGTTCTTGATTGACCCATTGCGTCACCAATCGACTAGGAAGATCAACTTGATATCCACTCAAATTTACCTCTTTTTCTTGCGAAGGCAAGATTCTCCTTCACAAACTTTCCCGGGACAATCCATAATTGAGAAAGCTCGGGGCAACACTAACCATATAGGAGGTCCCTCAAGAGTGACAAGCTCCAAACAACTGATCTGCGTCCATCCTCAAGTGCACAAGATTCTCCTAGCCCTCTCTCAAGAAATTGCACTCAAAACCTCACTAGATTCTCACAAGAATAAAAAAGGAAGCACTAGAACTAGTTGGGAGAGCTCAAAGAACCTTAGGAGAGGCTAGGAGACAGTGAAATGAATGTGGAATGGCCAACCAATGGTTAGAAACAAGGTTTAGGCTTTATAAGCACTGACATACGTCACTTAGCGTTACTCACAGATTTTGGCCAGGAGGCTTGACCCCAGGGGTAGGAGCCTCTGGCAGACTTAGCCGCTGGCTGAAAAAGGCTGGTCAGAGCCTTCGACCCCAGGGGTAGGAGCCTCCGACCCTTACAGCAAAACTCACCCAACCAAGTGTAAGTGTTGTGCAAAGTGATATACTCTCTGCTAGTTGGATCTTAACACTTGAGTGGTCTTGACATTATTTTGCAACTGCTCTGTGATAGTACGGCTTTCCTACAATTAAAGAATTTCAAAGAAATGAAAATAAACTTTGAGTTTGCTTCGCCGCTTTTGCGTCATGTTTTCGTGGGAGTATCCATGCATCACACCAAGCACCCTGGGATTTATCTCTGCACATTTTTAATAAACTCATTAGTCCTTACATTTTATATTATACCAAAATCCACTTAGGGGGGTAGATGCACTTTCAATCTTCCTCTTTTTGGTGATTGATGATAACACGGTTAAAGCTTACAAAAAAAATGAATATAAATTAGATTTTGAATGAAAGGAGGTAAATTAGGCTCCCCCTTATAATATCCATATAAGGTGTGAGCGAAGTCTATATGCATATTTGATTATGGGGTAGTACATGGAAGCTTATTTATTCTTCTCATTCATAAGTGTGCATAGTGTGACTGATATCAGAATGATGAGCATATGACATGGCAGCACGAAATGGAAAAGACATATATAAAGACTCACTAAATCATGTTAAGGACTGAATTAAGTTAGACAATAAATAAACAGTCACTACATCCTAGCATACACAATAATGTCTAGATAGAATACATGAGGATAGGAATATCTAGGAGGTCTAAACAAGGGGGGGGGGGGGGGGTCGGAGCCTCTAGCTGCCAGGGTGGAGCCTCGACCAGACTGCTGACTGCAGTCTCAAAAATCGATATTGACCTTATTCTATACTTTTCTCTTTTTGGCATCAAGGCACAAAAGAGAGAAATTCAGGGGAAGAAGAGGCTAATCGTGTCGGGAGGGGATTATCTCAGTTGTGGGTTATTTTAGCCTAGACGATGCTGCTGTGCTATCTCATCGTCAGGCAGGGATGATTTGGTGTTCCACTGGCACGCGTATCATCCTGCTCTACGATGGTGGAATGTGAGCACTGGAGGAATGTCATGTATGGAGCTCTAGCACAATCTCCTCCTCTCATATATCCTCGTCTCATCCTTCATCATCTTGCCGTTATCCTCATCTGATAGAAGTCCTCTCTTGTGTCCCTTTGACTCGGAACCTCATGAAGTCTTAGTGGTAGAAGGACGGCGCACTGGCGATGTGCTAGCAGTCTATAGAGCAAGGGTCCTCAAGACCTCATCTTAGAATCATCAGAAACTCTTGCCTGCATATCATCATCTCCTTTTGCCGGCGGTCCATCTTCTTGATCTTCACGGCATTTTTGGTGCAAATGTTGAAGATGGCCTTGAGAGCCTTCTTGATAGGTGACTCAACCTTGTGGTGCTGAAACGGCCATGGGGTGTGATGAGGAACTTCACTGTAGGAGGAGCTGGTGGACGATAAGACTGTGCTTCACTCCTTCTCAATGTTAGCCTCGAACTTCTCAATCATTTTTCATGATATATGAAGCATAAGCTACATCCTCTTTAGGCTCAATACATGTTGAAAATAGCAACAGATGTACTTCATAACTGATTGGGGGCTGAGTTTCTTCTCAATCTAGCAAGGGTGTAGTGACGAGCTTAGAAGGTAGTGGCATCGCAGCCTTGGATGAAATGGTGATTCGGATCATATTCAAAAGAATCTTATAAGGAGGAAGCAATCCCTTGGTGGTTCCCATGCAGTTCCTAGGAGCTCATTTGCATACTATGACGGTTTCTGATAGGGATGGCTTCTCATTGTGGCAGGTTCGGCTGTTGAGGTCATCTTCATCTAGGGGGGGGAGGAGACCGAAGATGGCTGAAACTGAGAGACAGTGAAGTGTATTCCCCTGAGTCCCGCACCTCATCTGAAGCTCATGCCTTTCATTTTCTTCAAAGAACACAGTGGCATAGAATTGTCATTGACTCTCAGTCCAGTCATACTGCAATCCCATGATCCTCTCAATATCTTGTCTCCACACACTTGATCACATCCTTGAAGATCTGGCCTTCGTCTCGCGATATACTCTCAATAATGATATTCATTCATCAGAGCTTGGGGGAGGTCATTGAGAAACAAAGTTGTATACATCAATGTCCTACTGGTACAGCATGACAAACCGCGCGATCAGCTAACTCTGAGGGAGATATCTGGTTCTTTCGCCGTCTCTGCTCCAGGCCACATCATGGAGATAATCAAAGTGTTGCTCTGGCTTATGTGGCAAAAGGAGTGGTGCTAACTCCCTATGTTTGAAGCGGCGGATTGGGTCATCTTCCTCTACCATATCGACTGTGAGAACCACTCGCTTGAAGGTTGAGGAAGCATCTAGATCCTGATGATAAGGCAGAACTGCGGGGAGTGGTAGGAGGTGTTGGGTTGTTTTATCGGCTTAGAGATAAGATAAGAATAGAATTCGTGATAGTGGATTCAACTAAGCTTTTCTAGAACGAAGGAACCACGAGCCCACTAGTGACATATAAAAGAGAATTGGAGAAGAACGGGACGCGCGCTCGCGCTTCTGACTATAAACCCTAACTACTGTGCCGATCACAACACGCACTAGAAGGGGTTTGTGAGGTCTTATACGTCTCAACACCGGCGACCAAGATAATCAGCCAGCGTCGGCACACATAGCGAAGAGAATCATCAGAAGAAAAGGAAACAGAGAAGAGGAAATCAAGATGGCATCACAGCAGTCAGTGATTATAATTAAATTTTCCGCATAGGTGATTGAACTTTAAGGGGATTAAACTCAGTGAATCAATTTTATTCAACACTGTAATTTTAATTTCTCGCCAACTTGTGGTATAGAGCTAGCCCCTTAGAAATCAATCAGTCATCATCCCTCAGTGAGCCATTAGATCATTTAACTCGGAAAAAACAAAATCGCAAATCCAATTAAAAAGAAACCCTAATCCCAAAATCCAATACGAAGAACCTAATTTGAATAAGACCCAAAACAACGCGAATTCAATGAAATGGGATTATTTACCGGTTGTCGTCTTCGCTGCCGATGTGCTCGATCGTGCGTCGCCGGTCGAGTAGCCGCGTTGCTGTCTGCGCGTGGTGTGTTCTCCGCCGTGTGCGTGCCTCGGAACTCCCTTTCCCGCGCACCGCTGACGCGCCACGTCGCCGCTAAGCCACCACCGCCCGCCAGACCGGTCTGCGCCGTAGCTCGGCCGCGCGAGACCGATGGCTCGCCTCGTGTTGCTGTTGCACAGGGGAGGAGAACTGGGGATGGGATGGGGAAGAGGAAGACGGGAAAGGAGAGCCTTGGCCATCGTCATCGCTGCTGATCGCTTGGCGCGTCGTCGCATCGCCGACCTTCGCGCTTGCTCGGTCGAGCGCGTCGGGAAGAAGAACGAGGAGAAAAAGGGGAAAAACGTGAATTCGGTTGCTAGGGTTAGGGTTGGCTGGGCCGCCGATTTTTGTTATTCGGTGAAAACTGATCTCAGTAGTCAGATTGAGATGGACGGCGCTAAAAAATTAGACGCGGGGATGACCGTAGCCGTTCGATCTGGATCGATACGGAAGGCCGACATTGGCATGCACCATCGGCTCAACGCTGAGTCGATAGGCTTCTGGGCCGCGCGCGGCAACGAGCACAATGCTGGACGACTGGGCGTTGGGCCAAATTGAAATAATCATTCCACTGTTTTAATTCATTTTATTTTTAGAAATCCTTTTACATGCTTTTTGGCATTCAAAATGGTGAAAAATTATGGAAAATTATTTTGATGACTAGAAATTATTTCTAGCTAATGGAAAACAAGAGTTTTGCTGGAAAGTATTTATGATGTGAAATTATTTTTTGACAACGTTATTATAATTTCATGTCAAAATAAATTAAAATATTGCTTCCTTAATTATTTCTGCCCAACGGTGATGTAATTGAGGATTATTTCTGTTTTATATATTTTTCTAGAATTTTTTCTGCACATGGTGATTAAATTTAGAAGGAGCTATCATGGCATGTGATTAATTGAGCAACGCAATTAATCATATGCATATTTTTACTAATATTTTCCATTGGTTTATTTTCAGCATTGGGGAGCTTAAAATTGTTACAGCCTTGATGGGGACAAATTTCGCTAAGTGGAAGGAGACATGTGCTACTCGGATCTTGGCATGTTGGACTATGACTTAGCACTAAGAGGGACTCCCTGAGGAGCCATGTACACTGACAAATGAGTCAGGAAGTTACTGATAATACCAAATTGGAGTTACGAAGAAAAAGTGGCCTCTTGGGAAAGTCTAACAGAATGTCTCTCATGTACATAAGAGTATATGTCCAGGATTATTGGAGGGATTATGAACTCAAACGATGTTAAGACGTACTTGGCAACATTGAAGAGAATTTTAAGATTTCATCTAAGAGCCATGCAGTACTTAATAAGTAGGCTGATCACAGAGTATGATGGCAAAGGTGGTGTAAGAAAGCACATCCTTGAGATGACTCATATGGCATACACTAAAGACCATGGACATGGAATTGTTGAAGGTTTCTTAGTGCATTTCATATTGAACTTCTTGGTCTGACTATAGTCCTTCAAGATTAATTATAATACTCAAAAAGAGAAGTGGACCGTAGCAGAATTGATCTCCCACTTTCAGTGGAAGAGGAAGAGGCGACAAAAAGGCTGATAAGCAGAAACTTAAAGATCAAGCTCAACCTCATTCCATACTAAAGGCAAGAGGAAGACAAATCAAGGCCAAAGCTTGGGTAGTGGCAAGAAAGAAGCCATATCACCTCATAAGTCTGGAGGGGAGTAACACTGCTCAAAGCAAAGCCGCATCCTCAGTCTCAAGCTTTAGCTGCCTCCACCACTACAAGTCATATTGCAAGTTTTGCAGTAAAGATGGACAGTTGGCAGAGGGATTGCCACGCTTCCGAGAGTGGCTAGCTAAGAAAGGTATAAATGAGATTGATGAAATATAAATGTTAATGAGTTATTTTACACTGAATTCTCCATTAATACCTGGTGGGTTTGACTAGGTGCCACTGTGCACGTCTGTAACTCATTGCAGGGATTGACTACTGTCCAGGCGGTAGCAAAGGGGGAGCGAATCCTAAGAGTAGCTGATGGAGCGGAGATCGAAGTGAAGGCCGTTGGAGACATAGCATTAGACTCCTAGTAGCTACAATTTAATTCTGAATAATGTTTTATTTGCTCCTCAATTAAGAGAAACCTTTCATTTCTGTTCGAGCGTGTTGATAGAACTGGTTATGACTGTCATAATTTTTCAAAGAGAACATGTTACATTAAATTAGATAATAAAGTGATTGGCTTCGTTCATTTGGGAGATAAGCTATTCTTGCTCTCTTGGATGATATGGTCCTGATGTTAATATGCCTGCAATGATAAAGTAATGAATGTGATAAATGAGACGTCATCGAAATTTGGCACTGTCGCTTAGGCCATATTTCTAGGGGAGAATTGAACGTCTCATAAGAGAAGAGATACTCCTTCCCTTAGACTTTTTCTGACGCGGATCATTGCATAGATTGCCATTAAGGGAAAATTACTAAACAATAAAGAAAGGAGCCACTAGGAGCTCAAGTCCACCTAGAAATAATTCACACTGATATTTTGTGGACGTTCCCAGTGACAATCTGTGGATGGATTTGATTCATTTTATAACATTCACAGATGATTATTCCCGTTAATGGTTACCATTTACCGCCATAAGGACATTCGTTCGAATCTCTTGAGAAATTTAAGATATTTAAAGCTGAAGTGGAGAATCAGCACAATGCTCAAATTAAAGTTGTGAGATCGGACCGTGGTGGTGAATACTACGGGAACACGCTCCATTTGGGCAAATTCCTGGTCCATTTGTTGTATCTCCAGCAACATGGGATTATTGCCCATATTCCATGCCTGAGAAGCGCAGAGAACGGAGTAGCAGACGACGCAACCGACACTCATGGATATGGTGCGTAGTATGCTAAATCACTCTACTGTTGTACCTAAGCTGTGGATTGAACGCACTTAAAACAGCTGCAACACATAATCAACAGAGTGCGGTGGATGTTTGTTTTACTAGTAAATCAGTGCTAACCCTTATGATTGTGGACCGGAAAAAACGACACTCAATTATTTACGTGTGTGGGCTGTCGTGCGGAGCTAGAATATTTAATCCACAATTAAAGAATTAGATCTAAGACTGTGAGCTGTCATTTTATGGTTATCCGAGAGATCAAAGGATACGATTTTATTGCCCAGACCGGGTTACTAAATTTGTGGAGACTAGATATGCTGTCTTCCTTGATGACATAAATGGGGGAGCTCACAGAAAAGGAAATCAATCTTGAGGAAATTCGGGCTAATATTCAAACTCCGGAATTCCGAGAGACTGATATTCAAATTATTCAGAACATCCATAATTCAGCCTATATGTGCCACGCGATGTAGCACCGCCAACGGGTAATTCTGGACGCGTCTGGGGCTACACCTTCTGTTGAGGAAAGTGTTGGAAGTAATAATGATGATGAGTCAACAGATGAAGTGACACATAATGAAGAAGAACTCCACATGAATGATCAACCTCAAGTGACAAAACAATGAAATTCAAGAATTAATGAAGGTCACAGCGGCTGAGGAGATCTGCCATCCCTGATTATTATGAAGTATACATGAATGAAGAAGACATGGGGAAGGTAGACGATCCCACCTCATTTAAAGAAGCAATAAATAGTAAGGATTCATCTACATGGCTTTAGGCTTTGGAAGATGAACTAAAATCAATGAGCCATAATAAAGTATGTGATTTAGTAGAAGTTCTTAAAGGAGTCAAAACAGTAAGCTGTAAGTGGGTCTACAAAACTAAGCTTGACTCTAGAGGGAACATCGAACGATTCAAAGCAAGGCTAGTTGCCAAGGGGTTTTTTCACAGAGAGAAGGAATTGACTATAATGAAACTTTTTCTCCTGTCTCTAAGAAAGACTCATTCAGAATTGTCATGGCACTAGTGGCTCACTTTGAATTAGAACTCATCAGATGGATGTAAAAACTGCATTTCTAAATGATGACCTAAAAGAGAATGTTTACATGACACAACCGGAAGGTTTCGTTATGGAAGGAAAAGGCCATTTAGCATGCAAACTTAATAAATCCATCTATGGACTTAAACAGGCGTCCAGGCAATGGAACCTTAAATTCGATCAGATCATCAGACAGTTCGGATTTAAGGAGAATGAGGTGGACAACTGTATTTTTGTTAAATATAAAGGAGGTAAATTCATCATCCTAGTACTCTATGTTGATGACATTTTGTTAGCAAGCAGCGATAAGAACCTGCTGCGAGAAATTAAAGAATTCTTGTCATCAAGATTTGATATGAAAGATCTTGGTGAAGCATCTTATGTTTTGGGCATTGAGATTCACCGAGACAAGACAGGTCCAAAGGAGTGCTAGGACTATCTCAGAAAGCTTACATCTCAAGAATCTTAGAAAGATATAATATGAGTAAATACGCCTCTTCACCTGCTCCAATAATGAAGGGCGATAAATTCGGATTATTCCAAAGTCCAAGAAATGAGTTAGAATCTAAAGAAATGGACAAGGTACCTTATGTTTCAGCTGTCGGAAGTTTGATGTATGCACAAGTCTGTACGCGACCAAACTTAGCATTCGTCACAGGGATGCTTGGCAGATTTCTGTCTAAACCAGGAATGGACCACTGGAAGGCAGTAAAGAAAGTTCTACGTTATTTACAAGGAACTAAACATTACATGCTTACATACAGAAAGTCTGATAAGCTTGAAGTCCTAGGCTATTCAGACGCTGATTTTACGGGGTGCGTAGACACAAAGAAATCCACTTCAGGATATATTTTCACCCTTGCGGGAGGAGCTATTTCATGGAAAAGCTCTAAACAAACGCTTACTGCATCGTCGACAATGCAAGCGGAATTTGTAGCATGTTACCATGCGACGGGGCAGGCCGTATGGCTTAAGAATTTCATCCCAAGATTAAAAGTGGTTGACAACATGGAGAGACCACTTGTTATATACTGCGATAATGAAGCTGCAGTATTCTATACGAGTAACAACAAGTCAAGTGAAGCTGCCAAACACATTGATATTAAATATCATGTTGTGAAAGATAGAGTCCAGGATCAAACAATTAAGATTAAGTACATAAATACTAAATTTATGCTTGCGGATCCGCTAACCAAAGGCTTACCTCCCAACCTATTTAAAGAACATGTGGCTGGCATGGGATTAAGTGATTGCCTTTAACTAAGATCCTGGAAATAGGGGATTAATTTTTCAATCAACACCCGCTAAGTTAAGATATGAGTTTATTTGAGTATTATAGTGAACTATAGGTCTTGTAGTCTTAATGACGTTTAAAGTTGTTATGACACATTGCCTTGGGAAGCTGTTTTACTTAATAGACTTAGAAATTAATTAAGCCTCTAAATCAAGGGGAGAATGTTGGTTGTTTTATCGGCTTAGAGATAAGATAAGAGATAGAATTCGTGATCAATGGATTCAACTAATTTTCCCTAAACCGAAGGAAACCCCCGAGCCCCACTAGTGCACATATAAAAGAGAAATTGGAGAAGAATGGGACGCCGCTCGCTCTCTGACTAAAACCCTAACTACTATGCCCGATCCACAAACGCACTAGAAGGGGTTCGTGAGGTCCTTATACGTCTCAACACCGGCGACCAAGATCAATCAAGCCGGCGTCGGCACACACAGAGAAGAGAAGCATCAAGAAGAAAAGGAAACAGAGAAGAGGAAATCAAGATGGCATCACAAGCAGGTCAGTGATTAGAATTAAATTTTCCGCATAGGTGATTGAACTTCTAAGGGGATTAAACTCAGTGAATCAATTTTATTCAACACTGTAATTTTAATTTCTTCAACTGGAGGTTTGTAGCTGCCCTCTTACCCTCTCCTGCCTTCTTACTTTCCCTTGCCCGAGCCGGTGCCTTTCCTTTGTCTCTGATTTCCGGAGGTGGAAATGTCCTGTCTTGCCTTTTGTCACTTCTCTCTAACCATTGACACTGAAAAACCACCAGGAATCAAGAAATGGAATTGAGTTCGAGGTTTTAATGGAAGAATTAAAGGTACAAGAGGCTAGCAGAAAAGCTAGTAAGAGGATCTGACCATAGGGTCAGAGCCTCCGGCCTTGAGGGCCAGAACCTCTGGCTGGCGCACGGGTGAAATTTTAATCTGCAAAACTAGCCAATGTATTTGCTATAAGACTATAGATCAATAATCTAGGGATGTCCAGGGGTGTTTCTAACCAAGGGAAACTAGTCCTAGGTTAACAGATTGAGAGATCGGGCCAAAAAGAAGAAAACCCTAAAAAATGAGATTGAAACCAATACCTTGAGATGGGGAATCGCAAAAACGACGATGGGACGGAGTCACCGACCACCCAAGAGGAGGGAAACGTGGATACCCAAAGATTTTTGACGGTGGGAGTTGAAAATCGCCAATTTGGGGAGTGGGAGAGAGTTAGAGCTAAGAGGAGAAGAAGTGAGAAGAGAGAATAACGCTCAACCGTCACCTGGGAGATAAAAACGGATTGCCGGCTAGAGCCTCAGGACTGGGGGGCGGGAGCCTCCGGCTAGGCAGGACTGGACAGGGAGACAAGGGCATTGGCAAGAACGGAAGTGGACATGATTTCACATTGATCCACATGTGACCAGCAGCAATCAACCAATACATAACAATGGTCACAATGGAGATCAACAAGGGAAAAGAACCAAATATTTGCAATAAAAACTAGCACACAAGGTTTTTCACAAACATTTTGAGAAAATGGTTTTTAAGAGATAGGGGGAATGTTGGGGTTTTGTTCCTGGTGTTAAAAGACCATTTTCTACACAAGAAAAGATCTCAAAAACACAGGAGCTTACTTTAATTTACATTCTTATGATTCATACTTGACTATTAATTAGTCAAGCACTTAGTCATGAATGTCTCGAGAATCTAGGGTATTGAGCTCACTCCTAAGCTCACAAAACCTGTTTTCATCTAAAGGCTTGGTGAAAATATCGGCAAGTTGGTGCTCGGTTCTCACATGGGTAATGACAATATCTCCTTTGGCTTCGTGGTCTCTCAAGAAGTGGTGTCCAATGTCAATGTGCTTGGTTCTTGAGTGTTGGACGAGATTGTTGGCTATTTTGATGGCACTCTCATTGTCACATAGGAGTGGGATTTTGGTTATTGTATAGCCGTAATCTTGTAGGGTTTGTTTTATTCAAAGGAGTTGAGCACAACATGAGCCGGCAGCCACGTATTCTGCTTTGGCGGTGGATAGGGCAAAGGAATTTTACTTCTTGGAAGCCCAAGAAACTACAGACCATCCAAGAAATTGACAAGTCCCCGTTGTGCTCTTGCGGTCAACCTTACACCCAGCATAATCAGAATCGGAATATCCAATTAGCTCAAAATCACAACCCTTAGGATACCATAGGCCGAGATTAGGAGTGTGCACCAAATATCTTAAAATTCTCTTAATGGCAACAAGATAGCATTCTTTCGGTGCCTCTTGAAAGCGAGCACACATGCATACACTAAGCATAATATCCAGTTTAGATGCACAAAGGTAAAGAAGTGAATCAATCATAGAGCGGTATACCTTTTGATCCACCGGTTTGCTGTTGTCGTTGAGGTCGAGATGCCTATTTGTAGGTATTGGTGTCTTGATGGGCTTGGCTCCCTCCATCTCGAACTTCTTGAGAATATCCTTGAAGTACTTCGTTTGCGAGATGAAGGTTCCATCTTTTTGTTGTTTGACTTGAAGCCCGCGAAAGAATGTGAGCTCCCCCATCATCGACATCTCAAACCTCCTAGTCATAATCTTGCTAAACTCTTCACTAAAAGATGGATTAGTAGACCCAAATATTATATTATCGACATAAATTTGGTGCACAAACAAATCATTCTTAAATTTCTTAGTGAAGATAGTAGTGTCGGCTTTGCCTACTTCAAAGCCATGTTTGAGAAGAAAATCACGAAGGTATTCATACCATGCTCTAGAGGCTTGTTTGAGCCCATGAAGCGCCTTGTGAAGCTTATAGATGTGATTTGGATATTTGGGATCTTCAAACCCAAGTGATTACTGTAACGCCCAGAAATTCGCACCGAAATTCTGAACATTAATGTGTAATAAATCCCTGCCCAGGAAAGCCAGGGTACACAAACCAAGTTGCCATACAGAGTGTCTTACAAACAGAGTAAACTGTATATTATATAAATGCAGCGGAAAAAGGTAAAACGGAGTCTATAAACATCTGGCCAAGCAGTCGATTCCATTCCCACAGGCACCTTGACGGCGGAGCCAGCCTATTCCTCAGGATGATCTTCATCTGACGCGTCCTCCAACACTAGGGGGAAAATTGGAGCAAGGCTGAGTACCACCCACAGTACTCAACAAATCACACCCACAAATATGCATATGCACAGGGTACAAAGATGGGACAGGGTTTATTTGCGGAAAAGCAGTTGCAAAAGGGAGAAGTTCGCAAACATTGAAAAGTTGATTTAATTAACAATATTAATTCACCACTGATTAACGTTACACCACGTTAACTAGGCCCAACCATTCCCAACTGATTGACGCTAAACCACGTCAACCAGTCTCCACTGATGAACGCTACACCACGTTCACCAGACACCTCCGGGTACCGTTACACCACGTTACCCGGACTCCACTGATTAACGCTACACCACGTTAACCAGTCACCACCGGACAACGTACCACGCTGACCAGTTTTTCCTGACCAACGCTAAACCACGTTGACCAGGCTGCGCTGATGGAAGTTACACCACGACCACCAGGCATAACTGATGAGAGTTACACCACACTCACCAGTCTCCACCGATTAGCGTTAAACCACGCTAACCAGTCACCCCCGGTCAACTCAACCACGTCGACCGGACTCACACCTTCCACACACCAGTTTGATAAAACAGGATTAATTATCTAGGGTGAGACTAATCACGGTGAGTCTTGGCCAATGTGCCCATTACCGCGGGCGCGGCTATTCGAATAGTTTTACTCTGATCAGAGGTGTACAACTGTACCCACAAGACACAGCCCCCACACACGTTCCCGTGTGCCAGTACATCACCACGATGTCCCGTGCGATGCTGTGACAGGACCGTTCACGCAACCCCTCCCTAACCATCCACACCACGCTGAGGTTGCACCTGCCGACAGGGCACGCCATATTGGCCAGGCTACCCCCCTTGCGCCACGGTGAATCCGGCAGCCGATCAACCCTACCCCGGGCCGACCCAACTCCATCACGCCCACCCTCTACTTCGGTGCCTAGGAGAGGGAGAAGAAACGCTTCAAGCCCAGCCGTTGCCCACGCTGGCTTGTGGCAAGTACGGGAAGTTGCCCAAGTGGTTCCCGCGAACCGGTCCTTAATTGCCATGAGTGTGACAAGCAAAACCATACACCCACAGCCCACCATTTAGGTCAAAATTTTAGGAATTTAACAACAACCTATCCAAGGTTCCATTTTTCCGACATTGAGTCAAGTCATACAAAAGAAATAGTATTTAATTCCCATATGAGCTATGTTGCTAAGCATGGCTAAGCATTCCTAAGAATTGTAAACTAGTCACATTATTACCCAGGTGACAAGGATTTAGTTATCAAAACTAAGGCTGAATCCTAGCATTGTATAGGCAATACCCATCCACATGAATTATTAAAATAATGCAGTTTATTTGCGTAAACAAAGCAATTTAACGAAAAATGGGTACAAATTGATCAAAGTATCAATGCGACTTGCCTTGCTCCGGCTCAAGGTATTCGGCTACGATCTCGAAATACGCAGGAGAATTACCGGCGTCGGATTCTACAACAAACAATGCATAAACAATTAAAAACAGTACATGGGGGTCAACAAACATGGGGTGAAAGTATTTTTAATGGATTCTTGGCATTTTTCTGGATTTAATGAAATTTGAATGGACTTAATCAGAGTTCGCATGAAATAGTTATGATTTATTGAAGTTTACTGCTATTTTCAGAGTGAATATAATTAACCAGTGATTTAATGCGCATTAACCGATTTAAAGACGTCACCCGAGAGGGAGGCGACGGCGCACAGAGGCGGGCGCACCACGTGGCGCCACCGTGGACAACCATGCGGGCGAGCGAGCGGACGGCCCCGATCTGCCACCCGGCAGATCGGACGGCCCCGGGGAGCGGCGGCCAAAGCCAGCCGTCCTGAGCGGGAGGCGGCGGCGCGCACGCGACCCGATGGTCGATGACGGCGACCACCCGGCGCGGTGGCGACCACACGGAGGGGTGGAAAGGAACGGGAAAAGGAAAGGGGTTCTCACCGGCGGCTCGCGACGGCGAGCGACGGCGCGAAGACGACGGTGGCGACGAAAAAGCGGCGGCAGCCTCGGGACGACGTCGGCGACGGAACTCCAACGGCGGGGAACGGGCGAGAGGCGATTGCCGAGGTGTCCTGGAGGATGAGGAGGACGGGAGAGGAGTTAGAGCGGAGAATAGTGACGCGGCGCGGCGGGAATCACCGGCCGGAAAGGAAACGGAGGGCCGATACTCACCGTGCGCGCGGGCGAGGCGGTCCGGCGAGCTTCGGCTTCCACGGAGTGGCGGCCGAGATGCGGCGCGGTGCGACGGAGGTGCAGGCGGTGGCGGAGTAGCCTGGCAGCGTCCGGAAAGGCGGCGAGCGGCGGCCGGAGGCGGCGAAAAAACGGCGGAGAACGGGTGCGCGGTGGCGACGGGGTTCTGGGGCACTGGAAAGCTCGGCGTGTTAGGGAAAAGATGGAGGAGAGGGTGGAGATGGTTTTTATACAGTCGGACGGGAGAGATCGAGGCCGGACGGTCCCAATCGCGCACGGGAGAGTGGACGGCGGCGTGGGCATCGTGTGCGAGAT
The DNA here is from genome assembly GCA_003991445.1 of Oryza meyeriana var. granulata. Taxonomy (NCBI): domain Eukaryota; kingdom Viridiplantae; phylum Streptophyta; class Magnoliopsida; order Poales; family Poaceae; genus Oryza; species Oryza meyeriana. The sequence continues at coordinate 43,285 of RYFJ01003543.1, read as the reverse complement.
TCTCGGGAGAGAGGGGACGTGGACGCCGGAGAACTCGGGGGAGTGGGGCGGACTCGGTCCGCGACCGTTTGAACGAGTGGAGGGCGCGCGGGATGAGGCGGGAGGCGGCGCCGGATCGGACGGCTCCGGGGAATTTCCCCTCCGCCCGATTCGGACGGAGGAGGAAGATGGTGCTGACAGGCGGGCCCGGCCTGTCAGCGGGTGCGTGGGCGCGGGTGCGAGCTCGGGCGCGGGAGCTCGGGCGCGAGGGCGCGGGGGCGCGGGCGCGAGGAGCGAGGGCGCGGCAGCGGGGTACGGGCGCGAGGGCGCGGGTGCGGGCGCGAGGAGCGAGGGTGCGGGGGCGTGGGCGCGAGGAGGAAGAGGCCGGGGAGGGAAAACCGGCCTGCGGCACAGTGCTGGGCCGGCGGCCCAGCGATGGAGAAAAAGAGAAAGCAGAGAAAACAGAAGGGAAAAGAAAAGGAAAAAGATTTCCAGGACGATTTAAATTCCGATAAGCGTATTTGATTTATTAAAAATAGTTCCTGTGCTCTGTAAATTCCACTAAAAATCCAGTTAATGTATTTTGGCACAGAGAATACAAGAAAAATATTCCCCGCCACGATAATTTATTATCTTGCATTTTACACCATCAATTAATTTCTCTAGCCATTTTAAAATTCCTTTTCTTAGGTATTTTCTCCGGTAAAGTTTCTGTGTGGCTAATCTCAGGGTGTGACAATTACTCAACATACACCAACCCCGTGAATGGTCCATTGAGAAAAGCACTCTTGACATTCATTTGGTAAAGCTTGAAATCATGGTTAGCGGCATAAGTTAATAGGATTCAAATGGACTCAAGGTGAGCAACCGGCGCAAAGTTTTCACCAAAATCGAGACCCTTGACTTGGGTGAACCCTTGAGCCACTAACCGTGCTTTGTTGCGAGTGACTACTCATTTCTTGTCTTGTTTGTTATGGAAGACCCACTTGTTGCCGATGACGTTTTGCTTGGGTCTCTCCACCAATGACCACACTTGATTGTGAGTAACATTATTCAACTCCTCTTGCATGGCCATAACCCAATCTGGATCATCAAGTGCTTTCTCGACTCTAATTGGCTCCAAAGACGAGACAAAAGAGTAATTCTCACAAAAATTAGCAACCCAAGAGCAAGTAATTACCTCTCTTTGGATATCACCAAGAATGTTATCGACGGGATGATCTTTTTGCACGGTGTGGTGAATCCTTGGATGGTGTACCGGAGGGATTTGAGCTCGCACGGTGCTTCTTGCCTCACTAGTGCCCTCGGCATCGATCCCATTCACTCGTGTTAGATCATCCTCTTGATCAACTCTTTTACTCGGAGGCGTCACTTGGGTGGAAGGAGCTTGATCGGTGCTTCTTTGCTACTCCACACCTTCTAGTGGCCTCACCTCCCCAATTACTTTTTTGTTGATGTCGTGTCTCGTGACTCCATCACCTAGCATCTCAAGTTTAACTTGCTTGACTTGGGAACCATTAGTTTCATCAAATTTCACGTCTCTCATGGTTTCAACAATTCCGAAGACTTTGTTGAACATACGGTAGGTGTGAGCATTTGACTCATAACCAAGCAAGAATCCCTCATTCACTTTTGGAGCAAACTTGGATGGGCAAGGTCTCTTACTCAAAATGTAGCATTTGTAACCAAAGACACGAAAGCAGAAGACATTAGGTTTGTTACTGGTGAGGAGTTCATATGCCATCTTTTTGAGAAGCTTGTGGAGGTAGAGGCGGTTAAGTGCATGGCATGTGGTGTTCACTATCTCCATCCAAAAGATGTCTGGGGTCTTATATTCATCTAGCATGGTCCTTGCCATCTCAACAAATGACATATTCTTCCTCTCCACAACTCCATTTTGAGGTAGATAATATGGAGCGAAGAACTCGTGTTTAATCCCCTCTTCATCAAGAAATTCCTCTACTTGAGTATTTTTGAACTCCCCTTCATCGTCACTCCTCACTTTCTTGATATTGAGCTCAAACTCATTTTGGACTCGCCTTGCAAATTTTTTGAAGATTACTTGGGTTTCACTTTTATCTTGCAAAAAGAATACCCAAGCGAAGCGAGAAAAATCATCGACAATCCCAAGCCCATATTTGTTACCTCCGATTGTCGATGCTTTGTATCGGCAATAATTATATGGAGCTATTCGCAAGACCAAAACTTGATGGATGCAAAGGAACACGAAATGAGTTTATCCTGGTTCAGACTCTCGTAGTAAGGTAATACCCTATTTTCAGCTGTTGTGTATTGCCTTTGAGGTTTCTCTCGTGAGATTCTATATGCCCCTAGAGGCTCCCTACCTCCCCTCATATACTAAGGAGGCAAGGTGTCACGCCCAGAAATTCACTAGAATTTCCAAACCTAATTTGTGCAAAAAAACGAAATAACGATAAATACTTACAACAGAGGAACTTAGTCCTCACATCGAAGAAAAACAGCAGCGAAACGGCAACCTAGCGTAGCAGCAACACCAAGCCACAAGCAGCTCAACTGGGGTATAAGCCAAACACCGAACTTCTCCTCCTCTCAAAGCTTCACTCTGATAATTGCAGTAATACAAGACTGAGTACCACCCACTATACTCAATAGGCCACACATGGAAATGCAAAATAATGCAACAAGATTCCAAAAAAAGGCATAATATGGCTTATTTGCATAAATGGCATTTAAAACATTTGCGTTTAAAACCATTCAAAACAATGTAGTTTAATTAATAATAAATATTAAATAAACCAATGAACAACGCTCTAATGCAGTTTAGGCCCAACCCATAACTCTTCAAACTGGAGCTATCAAATTTCCATCATCATTTATCATTAATGAGTAGTGTGGGACTAATCACAGAAAACATTGCTAGGCCCGTCCATTGACCGCAGGCATGGCTATTCGAATAGTTTTACTCTGGCCAGAGATGTACCAATTTACCCACAAGACACAAATCTCAACATCATGTCAGCCATGCGTCGCTATACTTGAAAGTAACCGAATAGAGATTGTGACAAGACCATCCATATAACTCGCACAATAGGAGAGCCTCTCGCCAAGCCTCCGGTCTCCGGTAGGGGTGATCAAGTGCCTTCCTGCAGGACGGCTCGATGCCCAAAAGCATGGACTTATTGAAACTGCCATGTGTGGAATTATATCAGCCACAAACAAAGCCCGGGTGCCTCCTATTGAACTCGTCACACTTTAAATCCCGCCATTATCTATTCTGGCTTGTGGTTAGTATGGATAATGCTTCGTAACAAGTTGTCCGCGAACCGGTCCTTATCATGGCTAAGCAAAACCTAAATAATCTGGATAATTAATTTAACATCCAGCTAATCAATATTAATCACCCAAGGTATCAAGGTAAAGGAATCAATATCAACATGGCCATAACAATCAAGGATTATTGGATAATAAATAAATACCCATATAATGTCATTTTAAAACATTTCATGTAATAACTTTAAAATAAAATAGATTTCACAAATGGGATCAACATGCTCAAGGGGATTGTCCTGTGACTTGCCTTGCAAACGAAAACATCTTCTCTTGATCTTCCAGACTCTTCTTTGATCTTCGCAATCCTCCAAAACGGCGAAAGCTACATGACTACATGCAAAACGATTAAAATCCTAAGAAAATCCAAATAAAAAGTACATAAAAAATACTAAACAGGTAGATCACGATTTTAGATGAATTTAGAAAAAAGAACGAGTCGAATCGGAGTTCAAACAGAAAAGATACGGCCTCCGAAAGTTCAAATTTAGAGAAAATCCAAAAAAATTTAAAAATAATTAATAAAGAAATTATTTTGAGTGGATAAATGAATAGGACCCACTGATCAGTGTCTGGTTTATGGTGGACTGAGCCCATAGAATAGAGGAGGGTTTTGGTACACTGATGACAAGGATAGCCACGTAGACAGAACCACTGAGGTGGCACGATGAGATGTCACGTAGGGCTGATGTGGCAACGGATTGAGTTACGGAAAATCAAGGGCTGAGATTGGATTTAGAAGATCGGATGGTTCAGATCTACCCTGAGGCTTCATGGAAATCTGACGGCTCAGGCTGATCTGGATTAGATCGGACGGTCGAGATGTCTCTGGATAAAGACGTGGGGCCTAGTCATCATCCACTGGAGAGGGAACCAACGGGGGGGCCCACATGTCATTCTCTAGGGGGGTGCTGCCGACGGGGTCCACCGGCAGTGGCACAGAGGCGAGGCGAGCTCGCCATGGCGCTCGGCCGAGTAGGTCGGGGCGACGGCCGGCAACAGCGACGCAGGCGACGGCGATGACCGGTGCGGGACGGCGGCTGACGACGGGTGGCAGGCCAGCAGAGGGACCACAAGCCTGAGGCGACGTCTTGCCGACCAGGGAGAACGGGAGGCAGGGACGGCAGTGCCGGAGTTGGGGAAACAGAGACGGGTGTTGGCTTCGAGGCTCACCGTTGGCGGCGACGACCACGGCGATTGCGGCCGAACAGCGGTGCGGGCTCGTCGCACGGCAGCGGCGGCGGCACTGGATGGTGGCGGTGGGGAGTAGGGCGCCAGGCGGCGGCGCACGGGAGAAGGGGCTGCGTTGGGGTGTGGTGGCGCGGCGTGGTCGCGGCGGGGTCTAGGGCCCGGGCGGGGCGGCGAGCTAGCTTTATATAGGGGAGGCTAGGCGCAACGCAGGGCGGTGGCGGCCGGGATTTGCGGCGGTGGGCTCGGAGAGGAGGCGCAGGCGGCAGCGCGGCGGTTGGCTGGGCCGGGGCCAAGCGGCGGCGGCGGGCCGAGAGCCGGGCTGAGGAGATGGCACAGGCCGAGCTGGAGGCCGGCTCGGGCCCGGCCGAAAGGAGAGATAGAGAGAGAGAGAGAGCCAGAGGTAGAAGAAGATGGAGGGAAGAGATAAACCAAGGAAGAAGGGGAAAAGAAAGAAAAAGAGAAAAAACAGAGAAAGGGAAAAAAGGAAACCAGGGGGTTTTTTTGGAAAAATTCCAAATTTGGGAAATTTGGGATTTTTGGATGATTTTAGGGAATCAAAGGAATATTATGGAATGTTGGAAATTGGTGGAAATATTCAAAAGTTTAGAATATTCTGAATACGGGGATATATATATACACACATACACACACATATTTTATATATATATATATATATATATATATATATATATATATATATATATATATATAATATATATAATATGTGTGTGTGTGGGAATCGGAGAATATTTAGAGGAAATAAGAAAATGGAATATCTTCTGAGGGGTTTGGAAAACGGAGGATATTTTACCAAGGAACATTTAGGAAATAGAATATCGGAACATTTCGGGAATCAGAAAATTGAAAGTTATTTTGTAGAGGTCGAGAAATCGGAATACTCGAGGAATATTTGAACTTCCAAAATATTTGGATATTTTGAGGATCCGAAGAATTAGAATAAAAATGGAATATTCTGAATATTATAAATATTTCGGGATTAAGGAATTTGCAAGGTTGTTTTATTGGGACTGAAATTAGGGAAAAACTCAGAAGATTGGAGATTTAGATTTATTTCGACAGGAGGGAACTTTGAGGAAACATCTAGGATTTGATTCAAAAAGAAAAAGATATTTTCGGATATCGAGAATCTCGGATAGGGATTCAAAGGAATTCTAGGGTTTTGAATTTGGCACCAGATATTGAATAAGAGAGAAACATGGGGCTGAGTCGAAGAGACAGATAAAACAACAGGACCAGAAATGACCCAAGATCGAGGAAAGGAAAAGAAATTTATTTCTCTGTTTATTTAATTACTGAAGTGATCTTTATTTCATTAAAATTAATTCTGGAGCTCCGAAAAATCCGAGGAAATTTTAGAGAATTTATTAAATCACGAGGAATTTACTAGAGGAAAAAACCACCATGAAACACAAGGTAAAATTATTATAAATACTTAAATGCTTAAAATATTTCGACAAAACCCCCAGGAATATAAAAGCATCCAGGTATTTATTTAAAATTTAAACTTGGGATTTTAATATTGAAAATTTCAAAATTTTATTCAAACACTTTCTTAGACATATTTTTTAGTGTATTCTTGTATTTCCATTTACTCAGAATAAATTTTTAATTAGGCCATTTTCAGGGTGTGACAAATCCACCCCGCTTACAGAAATCTCGTCCCGAGATTTGAAGCGGCTAGAAAGAAAAAGGTTTGGTTGGTCTTCAACTCTTTCCTTCAAGCAACTCTCTTCTGGTGACAACTTCTCAAAGTCTGTCCTGTTGATTGTCCTGGCGAAAACCTGTATCTCAAACCTTTTACCACAACTGATGTCTTGCGACTTTATTGAACTCTCAGGCTAGCCGATTATTCCTCCTAGCCATCCTATTTGTGGTTGTTCGATTAACTCCCAACTATGCATGATCCCTTTAGTGATAGATCCAATTCAATTTAATGGTCCTTTTGTCATTGATGTTCCTTATATATTTGCTTGTTGATCGCATTCCAATTTTGCCAGTTGTGCACCTAGTTACGAACGGTGCCGAGGTATTCCTGACTGCTGATCCTTCTTGGTGGAATACTTTCCTTTCCCTACTGAATCTACTTCATCTGGTTTCTTTATCAATCACCTTTCTGCCTACCTTCCTTCTAACTGTTTCTTAGGATCCTCATACTTAGATTCTCATAATGGTGATGGAAATATTCAACTGTAACTTCCAAGGTCATTGTAGGTATCTTGTCTGATAGCTACATCAACTGCTTTGATGGTTGCTAATCCATAGATCTGTCTTCATTTCACCGTTACCTATAGCCTTTCTAGCTTCTCACTAGTTCTTTCGATAACATTAACACGGCTGGCTCCATAATTCAGGTCTAACTTAACTGCAAGTATCTGTCCCTCCTTGCTTAATTGACTTGTATTGATAACTGGGTCAGATGTATTACTGATTCATCTAGTTCAGCACTTCCCAACTAATTGATCCATAGTCAGAATTCTTAAATCCCTGTGTCTATACTCTTTGTGAGTACTTGCTTCGATTTCTCGATTAGGACGTACCATCTGGCTTACCAAGTGGTGTGATTCAACTCAATGTCTACGGTTGTAGGTTCTCCATGTTCCTGTTGAGCTTTAACTCGAACATCTTCCAATCATGCTCTTTGGGTTGCATGAGTTTATCCTTTGTTCCTAAGTGATCACATTCTGAAGCTCCTGATTATTACTCGCATGATCCTAGTGTTCCGTTGGGCTATGAGTTAAAAGATACTTCGTTCTCTAATGTCTCGCTTGGCATTTAAATTATTCCATCTTTGACTTATATCCTTGATGCTTCAGTCTTAGGCACCATCTATCCGTGTAGATAAACTTAACATCATGCTGACAGCTGATATTACTCCTGAAGATAATAGCTTGGTCAAGCTTACTGTTACCATCATAAACTGCCTTTCACTAACTCCATCAATCATAAATTGGCTTTCACTAACTCCATCAAGGGTTAGGCATGTCTGATGCTACCGACTCGTCTTTCCTTTATTGTAGTGACTGTTGTGATGGCGGTGTTGTTGATGCATCTCTGTAATGACTGGTGCTTCGGCTTCCGACTCCGTCTTAGGAAATAATCCATATCCAAACATTGTTTCAGTCATCTTAATTGTGACGGGCAATATTGTTCTCCTGAGAATATCAGAATGGCGAGGATGATCTATAAATCCTGGCTTGACTTGTCTCTTACTATTCCGCATCATGTTCTTCTTATCTTCCTGGCGAAATGCCTTGTTTTTGGATATTCGGTCACAATCTTCAAAAAAATAAACTTTAACTGGCCACTTATTACTTGAACCTTCCTAAATCTGCTTAAGTCTTAGCTCCATCTTGCGGTCATACACTCGATCACTAGTTTCCATAAAGGGAAAGTAGCTCTCACAATCTTTAGATAGGTACCAATTAAAAATTCCATATCCAAACCAAGACATGTTTCCAACAACGGCTCGGCAGACTTTTGGTAAACTAGGGTTTTCGACAAAACCGAGTTTGCATAACTGAAGGTGAACCGAGGTCATGATTGTGGTTAGCACGATCCAAGGACAGAATCCAACATAATCTCTTCCTCCACAAACATCATGTATAAAACTGTCCATCCGTGGTGAAGGGATCAATGGGGAGAGGAGGTCTAGAGCAGAGAGAGAGAGGAGCAACTTCTTTACTAAAGTTTTAAATTATTACTGAATTGTAATGAATAGAGTTATTAATTATTACACTTGCGAAACTAGTATGGCCATATCACCACCTGACATACGCCATACGCTACCCAAGCACACACACAAAAGGAGCAAACACCAACACACTAACAAGCAAGCTAACACACGCGGCTAACCGAACGGGAATAACTAGTCTTGAGGGTGCAGCTTAGGCTTTGGGAAGGTAATCGGAGAGCCTCTTCGACTTCTTCAGCTGTCTTGACGTTCCTTCCCAAGGTGCGGCACTGGTTGATCCAAGGCGAGGGCGTTTGGCTTCCACTAGCGGGTTGTCTTCTTCTAGCTAAGTGGCGTCTGTTTCTCCTTTCAGTTCTTTGAGCTCCTTTTCCAACTCTCGGATCCTCTTATGACGTAGCTCCTAGTTCTGTTGAGTCAGTTGATCCACTTGTCTCTGCAGCTTGTCGATCTTCATCTGTTGTGCATGTAGCTGGATTCTGGTTCTTTCTTTGTAATTGGAGTGGAGGCCATCCAAGTAATGTAGCATAGTTCTCATGTGCATTATCACCATGTTGTCTTCATACCAGGTATTCTCACAACCATTTTGCAGACCTGACCAACTGTGAGAGGGATGGTAATGGTACACTGTACTTGCCAGAGCAGTGTTGAAGCGTTGACGAAGCTAGCACAAGGCTTCATAAGATACTTCTTCTCGAGTGGACAGGAAATGATCAGCTTTGGTGGCGAAGGTGAGTCGAGGAAGATCATCTCGATTGGAATCGAGAGTCACCGTGATCTTGCAGCAAAAATCTGTACCGTTGTTGGCAATGGTGTGGTGGTACACTGGCAAAGTCTCATATCTTATTTTGGGAGCCATGCGGCGAAGCTCTGCCGAGAAACCACTGTCTCCAAGGTACATGCTTTTTTGTTGGCCATCTAAACAAAGTTGAAAAATTTAGATTAGGAATCCTTCTTCTGTTGTCTCTGGTTAGGGGGGGTGAGGAGAGAAAAATCAAACATAGAGGAGAGAGAGCAAGAAGATTTTTGCAAATACAGTTTCATTTCGCAACCATGTCGTTAAGGGTTTTACCGTTTGGCTTATCCTACAGTCAAGTTTGGCTCTGATATCAACTTGTCACACCCAGAAATTCACCGGAACTTCCAAAGCTAATTTGTGCAAAAAAAATCCTCGTCCAGGAATCAGCCGAGATACACAAATCGATAATTTGATAAACATAACCAAAACGAAATAACGATAAATACTTACAACAGGGCACTTAGTCCTCACATCGAAGAAAAACAGTAGCGGAACAACAACCTAGTGTAGCAGCAACACAAGCCACAGGCAACTCAACTATGGTATAAGCCAGACACCAAACTTCTCCTCCTCTCAAAGCTTCACTGTGATGTTTGCAGTAATGCAAGACTGAGTATCACCCATTGTACTTAATAGGCCACACATAGAAATGCAAAATAATGTAATAAGATTCCAAAGGAAAGGCATAATATGGCTTATTTGCATAAATGACATTTAAAACATTTGCGTTTAAAACCATTGAAAACAATGTAGTTTAATTAATAATCAATATTAAATCAACCACTGAACAATACTCCAATGCAGTTCAGGCCCAACCCATAAGGGGAAAAGAAAGAAAAAGAGAAAAAAGGAGAAAGGGAAAAAAAGAAACCAGGGGGTTTTTTGGAAAAATTCCAAATTTGGGAAATTTGGGATTTTTGGGGGATTTTAGGGAATCAAAGGAATATTATGGAAGTTGGAAATTGCTAGAAATATTCGATACTTTAGAATATTTTGAATACGGGGATATATATACACACACACACACACACATATATACACACACATATATATGGGAATCGGAGAATATTTAGAGGAAATAAGAAAATGGAATATCTTTTGAGGGGTTTGAAAAATGGAGGATATTTTACCGAGGAACATTTGGGGAATAGAATATCATAACATTTCGGGAATTAGAAAATTGAAAGTAATTTTGTAGAGGTTGAGAAATCAGAATACTCGAGGAATATTTGAACTTCCAAAATATTTGGATATTTTCAGAATCCGGAGAATTAGAATAAAAATGGAATATTTTGAATATTATAAATATTCCGGGATTAAGGAATTTGCAAGGATGTTTTATTGGGACTGAAATTGGGGAAAAACTCAGAAGATTGGAGATTTGGATTTATTTCAACGGGAGAGGAGGAAGCATCCAGGATTTGATTCAAAAAGAAAAAGATATTTTTGGATACCGAGAATCTCAGATGGGGATTCAATGAAATTCTAGGGTTTCGAATTCAGCACTAGATATTGAATAAGAGGGGAACACGGGGCTGAGTTGAAGAGACAGATAAAACAACAAGACCAGAACGACCCGAGATCGAGGAAAGGAAAGGAAATTTATTTCTCTGTTTATTTAATTACTAAAGTGATCTTTATTTCATTAAAATTAATTCTAGAGCTCCAAAAAATCCAAGAAAATTTCAGAGAGTTTATTAAATCACGAGAAATTTACCAAAGGCAAAAACCACCATGAAACACAAGGTAAAATTATTATAAATACTTAAATGCTTAAAATATTCTGACAAAAACCCCTAGGAATATAAAAGCATCTAGGTATTTATTTAAAATTTAAACTTGGGATTTTTAATATTGGAAATTTCAAAAATTTATTCAAACACTTTCTCAAACAAATTTTCTATTGTATTCTTGTATTTTTAGTTTCCCAGAATAAAATTTTAATTAGGCTGATTTTCAGGGTGTGACACAAGGTTTCATGATAGGAATCCCAGTCAGATTCCGACCAAAGGATTTCCTTCCAGGAATACATCGTAACTGGCTAGGACTATATTCTTTCCCCTATCAAGCAAGGTAACATAAGCCGAGTCCTATTGTATCCCTAATTATATGATTAGGCCCATCCTCTATCCGAATGACCTTATTGCTTTCCATGAGGCACCTAGAGCCCATGGCCTCCACAGTAGCCCTTGAGACCTTTATAGTTGAGTCACAGCTGACTTCGAGTAATCATCCTCTATGGTGAAGATTTCTCGAGTGTATTGCTGTGGGACCCCAAACAGGACCCTCTGTGTACACGTACTAGCCCAGGATCATGCTAGCACACACAGTCATAAGAATAATATCACAACCAACATCACGAAGAAAACCAAACTATTTATTAATAAATTGACTGTGACAAGCCTTATGGCTAAAGTTTACATTTATTATGCCACGAAGGGCCTAAAGAAAATAAGATAGCAGTAAAAATAAAATAAATACGTGGAAGCTCCATTTAACATGCCACAGACAGTCAACTGGGGCACACGGCCTATTCCTCGTCTTCAGTAGCAAACTCCTTCAGAAACAGCGGAAACCTTTCTTCTGGAATTGGGGGGAATTGCTAGGTGAGTACATGTAATACTCAGCAAGTGCACGGAAATATGCATATGCACAGCTGACAAAGAAAGGTTAAGGCTATTTTGCATAACACAACAGTTGCATTTAAAAACCTTTTATAAACAGAGTTAAAAACAATATTTAAATAACGAGTGTTACCATCCAACCATCCACACAAGACCTGTCCACATAGGACCACACAGCTAAATTCATTTTCCTGCACACAACATCATTACCATCCCTTGTTTTTGGAAACTAGCCCTCATTTGAATTCACTGAGCATGTCCATGACCGCGGACGCGGCTATTCAAATAGATTAGTTAAACACTCTGCAGAGGTTGTACAGCTTTACCCACAAGATACATCATCCTCTTAACGGCCATGCGCAAATGTCACACTTCTCCTTGTGTGCGGCCAAGGAATCTGTAACAAGGCTTTTCCGAAACTACGCCTCAACACTGCCTTCCCCCATGAGACACCTTTCCCTCACACAGACAAGAAAGTACCTATGGCTAACCATAAAACCTATCATCTAACCACCTGGGCCGGCAGTGCCAAGACTCGGAATCCTACTAGGCCAGGTCCTTCCCATTAGGGCATGTGGTTGTACGTTAGGCTCAGATCATTGACTTATGAAATGAAGTCCTTAATTGACCAGGGCAACTTGCCAAAACTACAGTAGCACACAGCTTCACAGTAGGCTCACACAGAGACCTAAACTGGTAAGGATCACACAGATACCTCACCCTCTTACTAGGTTCACACAGAACCACCCATCACCCCAGTCCAAAACATTTTATCCGCCCGTTGTTTACTACACGGTGCAACACATGCTACCGGAAAGATAGCACACAGCCACACAGCTCAAATAAAATAGTGATAAGTATATATCATTAATCATTATATTATTTTGCTTGTAAAACAATTTTGAGCGGGGCTAAGCATTTACTACTCTACCCTAAGTTGACCCCTATGTTCAACTCACAAAGGCTAGGGTGACAAGGTATCACAGGATATTCAATAATCAAAGGCATGGAATGACAACAATTAGGTGATAGTACCCATCGATGATTTATAAAATAAAATCATGCATATTTCACAACCAAAACAATTTAAAAATTGGGTCCAATATGTTCAAAGGGTGCACTTGCCTTGCTCCAGGTACTGGCCTTGCTCTGCGTCTTCTGCGGTGAACTGCTCCTCGGCTTCCGCGTCTATACGTTCGCAACAGGAAACAAATAAATAACAAGAAAACAGCCTAAATAACATAAATTAAAATAACCAACTGAACCAGGAGGTGGAGCTCGATTTTAGAAGAATTTAGGAAAAAGAACGGATCGAATTGGAGTTCGGATGGATGAGATATGAACTCCGGAAGGCTGGAAACAAGGAAAATATGAGGTAAAAGAGAAAGAATATTCCTGGAATATTCCCTGGATTTTAAATTCAGAAATTGAATTATTTTTATGGAGAAAAAGAACGGGACCCACTGCTGACCCACTGGTCAGTGAGATGGTTTAAGACGGACTCGGTCTATGGACCGGGAGAGTGATAAGTGCGGTGGACCTGACGACATGGACGCCATATGGTGACAGCGTACCGGATTGGACGATGTGACAATGATGTGGTGATGACAGGGCGAGACTTAGGGCTGACATGGCGAGGTGATGTGGCAAGATTGGATTAAAGAAATCCTATGGCTAAGATTAAATCTAGGAATCCACGGTGTAGGTCAACAGGGGATTTTTTAGACACGGGGCCCACATGTCACAGTCACAAGGGGACACAGACCCATGCCCCTATCGGTCAGTTGCTTCGGCCACTACCCGACGGCGGCACAGAAGCAGCGCAGGGCGGCGAACCGGCGGCGGACTGGCGGCGGCGGGCGGCGGGGTCGTCGGCTGAGAGTAGGAGGCAGGCGAGGGCGATGACGGCGTCGGCTGGGAAAGCTGGGCGCGGGCGCAGGCGCAGGCGGTGGCGTCGGCCAGGAGCAAGAGTGACTCGGCGGTGGCGTCGGCTCGGCACGGCTCTAGAGGAAGATGGCGGCGGCGTTGTCGGCTTCGGAAGAAGAGGAAAACGATGACGGCTGCACACTTATATATATATATATATATATATATATATATATATATATATATATATATATATATAGGGGTGGCTCGGCGCGGTTAGGGAGGGCGGTGGTTAGGGCGGCGCAGCGGCTCGGGTGGAGGACGCGCGGTGGGGCGGGAGCAGGCCGGGTTGGGCGGCCAGGCGGCGTGGCGCGGCTAGGCCGCGCGCAGGAGCAGGCCGGGCTGGGCGTGGGCTAGGTGGCGCAGCGCAGGAGCAGGCTGGGTCGGGGCTCGGCGCGGCGTAGGCCGGTGGTGGCTAGGCCAGCCACGGCACAGGAGGGAGGAGGCCTTCGGCCAGCCTACCGAAGGTAGAAGAAGAAAGAGCAACATGGAAAAAGAAAGAAAGGCAGGGGGCTGAGTGGAAAAAGGGAAAAGAAGAGGAAGGAAGGGAAAAAGAAAAGGAAAATGGCAGGGGTCTTTGCGAAAAATTTTCGAATTCGGACCCTTTGAAATTGTTGGAATTATTTGCAGAGTTTGGGAATGAACTTGGACCTCCGGAAAACTAGGAATTGTATGGATGCGAAAATTTAGAGGCTTGGAATCGGGGGAAAAATAAATTGGGAAACGAGCTCCACTTCCGAAATCCAAACAAACCCGATTACGAAAATGGCAACAAATCACATCGTAATTAATTATTTAATCATATTAAATCCTTTTTATTACGAAATTTTTCATTAAGCTATTTTAGGCGAATAAACCAGAGGTGGATTTTCACAATCGACAAAGAGAACGAAAAACGAAAAATCCGGACATGACAATTGCTTCCGAGTACTCTTTGCCCGAGTACCTCTTCTCCAAGTCCTGCTTCATGTTAGCTAGCAACAAGGCTATGACGGGCTTCATAGAAAAAAGTTGAATAGTGTGCGCCGAATAGGCATACCTATTAGGTTTAGCCCCTGACTTTGTGCTTAATTGTGAAACAATTAAACATAAAGTCAAAGATCTTTAACCTTTAAGTCTTTCCCGAGTGATATATTTCTCAAAAATTTGACTCTTCAGCATCATATCAGCTTGAAATATTTTTGCTCAAGGCAATCTGGCTAAGCATGTAAGCTGAGTACCACTTCATGGATTTTGACCTAATATGTGGTTAGGTGTACTTGAGAGATATCTACATCTCCAATTTCAATGGAGACTAGCTATTGATCCTTGTAAGGATATATCCTCAATACCTATTAAATAATTTAGATATCTGAACATATGTCTAGCAATTAGGCTTAACATGAAGCATATCTGATTATTTTAATCGGTTCTTGTAAAATGGCATCTATACTGTGATTTTAACACAGACAACTATTGGGCCAATAGGCCATGCCGTTTAGGAACTCAAATCTTTTGGCCCAATAATGAGCAGGCCGGCCCAAGCCAACCACCCACCGTAGGCCTATAAATCCCAAGGAGAGAGAAAAGATTCCCCTTTCTCCCCAAATCGCCAAACCGCTTCGGCTTCCAGAAAACACGCCCAAACTTCGCGCTCTCTGATCTGCCTAGGGTTTTCGCTTGCTCGAGCTTCCTTTTAGAAATCCGCAAGGCTCACCACTCTAACTGCAATTCCCATCTTCTAGAAGCTTTTCCCCTTTCTTCCGTACTCCAGAGATGCCAAGGACTTCATTCGACATCCCCAACATCCCATTCGGGGCATGGCTGACATGACCACATGCTCCTGGAAGTTGGCGTACCTGGAGAAGAAGAAATGCCTCCAGCCAAAGGGTCTCATCAATTGGCACCCGACCATTGGTGAGTCAGTCCCTTCCAGATACCCAAGAGATTGAGGTATTTGCCTCTTTTTTCAATAGGGGCTTTGCTCTTCTGTCTTCGGATTTCCTCTGTGGCCCTCCTCGATTACTATAAAATCGAGCTCATTCATCTTAACCCCAACTCTATCTTCTAGATCTCCATCTTTGTGACCCTTTGTGAGGTTTTTCTTGGGGTCGATCCCTATTTTAATCTCTTTTGATTCCTCTTCCACATCAAACCCCAACCTTCAAAATCCAAACCCCAAGTCATAGGGGGAGCGGGGCTTCAGCTCCGCAATGAGATGAAGAAGGCTTATCTCCACGTCCCCCTGAAGACCTCACTGAAGGGTGGCATCAGGAATGGTTCTACTGTTCCAACCTAGACCCATCCTTGCCGCCCTTCATAGGAAAACCTCCTACAGTCCTGTATAGCTAGATAGCTCTCCCTTCGGAAGCTGACATGGTCCAGCTGCTACTGCTGCTGGAGAAGATTGAAGCCCTGAAGGACAAGGGGTTGATAGGGCCATGGGTGGCACAGACTTTCCAAAATCAGCGCATACAGCCCCTGAAGGCCAGGATTCATCTTGGCTATGATTACCAAGGAAAGAAAGATCCCACTCGGGAATGCTCCGATTTTGTCGACAAGGACATCGTCACCGACACGCTGCTTGGCTACTTCATAAATGGAGTAGTCGAGACCTTGGACGCTGAGAGGGCTCCCAAGCCCTATTGCCAGAGTAGGCCCCGGCCAACGGTAACTCCTTGTCTCTTGTTTGTCTTGATATTTGTCTGTGATGATGGATATGAACCCAGTCCAATTAAGTCTGCCTTTATGCGTAGTGCTTGCAGGAATTCGCTGAATTCTCATCGAACCCTCCCAGCCAGCCGGCTAGGGAGTCCAGGAAACAGCTGGCCAGGCCCATCAGCTGTGCAACCCAGCCCCAAGAGGGTTGGGAAGCAACCCATGGCAGACCAGGCCAAGAAGAAAAGCGTGCCGAGTATGGCATCAAGCGGTCCCAAGATCAAGGACCCCAGCAGCATAGCCCCAGGAACAACCAGCCCCGGGACCGCACCGCTGACTGCTCCACCAGCCCAGCCAGCCACACCTAGTGTGCCGTCAACTAGCTTGGGCTCCACACCTCCTGCTGCCGCGCCCCCGAGTAAGCCTTGGGGCCCATCGCCGACTACCTCCACCCCTAGCATGCAGGGGTGGAGAATTAAGGCTTCCAAGAGGTATGAAATCTTCATTCTTCAGAAAACTTTGAGGTGTGTTGCATTGTCTTGACTATAGTACGATCATGCAGGAAGCCAAGTGATGTTGATCCCAAGGGGACGATGCCACCGACCCCCACAGCCATCCCTGTCCCGATTGAGGTTGAGCTAGTAGAGCCTCAGCCTGAGCCAAGTGCTGTTCCAACCCCTAAGGTTGAGACAACACACTCGGCTAGGCCACAATCATCTCCCAGTTGGGACATCACTAGTATAGCCGAAATCCTAGTCGCTGAGCCGACTGTCGAGCCAGCATTGCCTAAAGACCCTAGACCCAGGACCCCCTCTCCTCCACTGTCCTTGTCATAAGAAGAAAGTGGCCTCCCTAGGCTTGAAGCCCCTCCACGTAACTTCCCCTGGGTGTTTTATTGGGTCAACCCGGATGGAAGCGGTGAAGCTTTTGAACTAAATGAGGAGGCTGCCCGGAAAGAACAGGTCGAGCTAATGGAGGCTGCCACCAAGGCTTCAAGGTAGGTCCAGGTATGCGACTCGGCTGTCTATGACTTCAACCTCACGCTGATTATCTGATCTCATATCTTGTTTAGCGATGACTTGCTTCATTTGATAACTGTCTTGCTTTTGCAGAGAATGGTCGAGCGATCTGAGAAGATGAGTCAGGTTCTTACCCAACTTACTCCCCAGATCACTCAGCTTTACCAACTCCAGGCCACCACGGACGAGCTAGAGCGGACTAGTAAGGAGAGGGAGGACTGGCTCAAGGTCTCGGTTAACAAGTTGCGGGACGAGTAGTGGGAGAAGATAGGGACTATCAGAGGTAAATTTTCCTTCTGCCCGAGTAGCTCCAGACGTCCTTTCTGTGCTTCTAGCCCTCAATCTTGATTTGCTATAGGTCATGAGACAAATCTGAACAACCAGTCCCTAGAGATCGAGCGCCTAAAGAAGGAGCTAAAAGAGCTCGAAAGGCGGAGTCCAAGGTCGACACCGAGTATGCGAGTAAGTTGCATATCTGCTCCTGTACTCTACCTGACTAGATGTCCAAACTAGCTTATATCTCCCTTCTAGATGAGCAGCCAACAAGAACAATGTGCAGACTCAGTTCAACGCCTTTGCCTAAGAAATCAAAGTGATAAAGGATTCGCGGAATGCCATAGTGGATTCAGTGAAAACTTTATTAGACATTATGCAGCTGGGCCAAGCTGGGTCCAATTCAAGCTCTCCTTCCTAGGTGGTTCAACATCTTCAAGAAGCTCTGGCTATTTTGAAGGAATTCACCACAGAGCATGCCACCGTAGGCATCTCTCAAGCCTTAGCCATGACAAAGTCTCACTACTCCCAGGTAGATATTGAGGCAATTGGCGAGGGATTTGTTGAGGGCACCACTCCGGAAGAGGGTTCAGAGCTGATAAACCAGGCTAGACCGACTGCTAGGGCAATAGCTGAGGATCTGCCATGGTAAAAAAAAACTCTTCTTAAGTAGTCGGTGTATGGGAAGGACAAAAACAATTTGTATGTATTGTAAATATTTTTGTCTGCTGTAAAGTCTTGCCGAGTGCATGTTCTATCGTAGCCATCATTAGTATTACCTGACTAGCCAATCCTTGCCTAGCGTTAAGGACTAACTTTAAAAAGCATTTGCCCATGAGGCTATACTTGGCAAAACTTAGCATAATCGTTATAAAACTTAATGACTTGGATAAAACAGACTCGGACTTTAGTAATAACCAAAGATAATAACAGAGTATGTGTTATCATCATGTAGCCCCTGACTCACTACTCGGTTGAAACAATCGTCATAGTGAGTCAGAGTGAAAACTTTATTTATGTATATACAGATTGAATACAATGCTCAGGTATAGAAAAGACGTAGCAATTCTATGTTCCATGAGTTGTTGATTAGGGCGTCGTCTTCTGTCTTTAGTTGGTAAGCCCCCGGGCGCGTTACCTCAGTGATAATGAATGGCCCCTCCCATAAGGGAGATAATTTGTGCCTGCCTTTGGTGGTCTGTATTTTTCTCAAAACGAGATCTCCCACCGAAAAGGTGCGGCCACGAACATTACGACTATGATAACGACACAGTCCTTGGAGATATCTTGCCGACTGGATGGTTGTGATGTCCCTTGCTTCTTCCAACTGATCAAGCTCGACCAGTCGGTCTTCGTTTGACTAGTCTTCTGAGTAGGCCCGAACTCGTGGAGAGCCAAACTCCAACTCGGTTGGTAACATTGCATCAGCACCATAGACTAGGAAAAAAGGGGATTACCTTGTTGCCGGACTGACCGTGGTTCTTAGAGACCAGAGAACAGATGGGAGCTCTTGCACCCACTACTCTGCATATAGTCGTAGTCGGTCGAACACCCTAGTCTTGATACCTTGTAAGACCATGCCATTTGCGTTCTCGGCCTGCCCATTGCTCCGTGGGTGAGCCACAGAAACATAACAGATCTTGATGCCGAGGTCGTCACAGAAATCTTGAAAAATGCCTCCAGTGAACTGAGCGCCGTTGTCTGTTATGATGGGATTGGGAACTCCAAAGCGGTAAATAATACCCATGATGAAGTCTTTTGCCCTGGCCGCAGTAATGGTAGCAATGGGTTTTGCCTCAATCCACTTCGTGAACTTGTCCACTGCGACAAACAAGTGTGTGAACCCACTTAGCGCTATCTTGAATGGCCCGACCATGTCGAGCCCCTAGACTGCAAAGGGCCAAGATATCGGGATAGTCTGTAGCTCTTGAACCGGCAGGTGTCTTTGCCGAGCAAAGAATTGGCATCCCTCGCATGTCCGAACTATATCCTTGGCATCGGTGATTGCAGTCGGCCAAAAGAAACCTTGTCTGTAAGCCTTTCCAACTAACGTCCGTGATGTGGCATGGTTGCCACAGATGCGTAAGTGGATCGATTGCAGAATCTGCTTGCCTTCCTCAGGTGTGACACAGTGCATGAGGACTCCGGATGCACTTCAACGATAAAGGTCTTCTCCGACTACAAGAAAACATTTGCTTCGACGCTTGATTCGCTCGGCTTCGCTGTGATCTTCTGGAAGCATTTCTTCCAATAAGAATCGGGTAATAGGAGTCCGCCAGTCTGGAGAGATAATTAGCACTTCTCTTGGTTCCGGGGTAGGTTCAGCCCCCAACTGCTCATGATCAGGCTTTCTCTTGACTGATGGCTCCAGCAGCTGCTCGACGAAGACTCTAGTCGGGACCACTTCTTAATTGAATCCTATGTTGGCTAGTTCATCTGCAGCTTCGTTGTTCTGGTGCAGAACATGTATGATTTCCAGCCCGTCAAACTTGTTCCCCAGCTTTCTTACCTCTTGACAATATGCCGCCATGTTGTCATCCAAACATGTCCAGTCTTTCATGACTTGGTTGACCACGAGTTGAGAATCCTCGCAAACAACCAATCTTTGGATGCCGAGTGATATGGCGATACAGAGTCCGTGGATGAGTGCTTTATACTCGATGATGTTGTGGGATGCTGGAAAGTGTATTTGAAGGATATACTTGAGTTTTTCTCTAGTAGGTGATGTCAGGACAACACCAGCCCCTGCCTCGCCGATCCCTAAAGAACCATCGAAGTACATCGTCTAGTATTCAAGCTTGTATGCTGGTGTAACCGTTTGAACTTCTATCCACTCGGCTACGAAGTCGGCGAGTGCTTGAGATTTAATTGCTATGCATGGTTGGAAGATAATGTCAAACGCCATCAAATCAAGCACCCATTTAGCAATTCTACCAGTGGCTTCATGATTATGTAGGACGTCCTTGAGTGGATACGATGTGATGACTGTGACTTGACGTGACTGAAAATAGTGCACCAACTTTCGAACAGTTATGAGCAATCCATGTAGCAGCTTCTGGATTTGAGGATATCAAATCTTGGACTCGCCTAGGACTTCGCTCATAAAGTAAAATGGCCTGACTCTACACGTTTGACAACCAGAACCGTGCTGACTACCTGGGTAGTTTCCGTCAGGTACAACATGAGTGGTTGTGAAATCAAAAGTGATGAAAAATTGGTTTATATTAAAATTGGCAAAATTGGTCTATATTAAAATTAGCATTGCATAATTGAGTTATATTAAAATTGTTCATGGCAAGTGTGGTGAGTATGTGTGTACACTGACATAGGTCAGGTTGTGAGCATCTGTGCTTGGAAAAAATGTTTTTTTGTTTATATGTGTGAAGGTATTAAATGATGGAAATAGATGAAAAATCGCTGAAAAATTTGGAGGAATTTTGGATGAAAATTGATAAATTAAATATCAGAATTTGCTACTGTATCAGGCCGAAAGTGCGGGCAGGCTGGTTGCACAGTACGGCCATGGCCTAGCCGGGAGTGGGCTAGCGGCGGCATAGCAGCAGGCAAGCGTGGGCGTGCAAGAGTTGGCGCGGAGGCAGCCTAGCAGGCCCGGGCGTGAGCGAGCGCAGGCACGTGCGGGGGCGCTACGGCCCGACATGGCGGAGGCGTGGCGCGAGCAGGCGCACGCGCGGGGGCGCAGGAGATCCGGAGGGACAGGTGTCAG
This sequence comes from Oryza meyeriana var. granulata, assembly GCA_003991445.1. Classification (NCBI taxonomy): domain Eukaryota; kingdom Viridiplantae; phylum Streptophyta; class Magnoliopsida; order Poales; family Poaceae; genus Oryza; species Oryza meyeriana. Next base: position 22,095 of record RYFJ01003543.1, on the reverse strand, counting down.
CTCGGGGTTGGCGCAGTGGCATGGCAATAGTGAACGAGCGGAATTCTCTACGGAAACGCGTCGAACTCTGTGGCCCTCTGTGTGTCGGGTGATGTGGCGCAATCTAGAGCGTCGATTTCGAATCCGACGGCTGGAAATAGGCTGAGTAGTGGCTACGAAATCTCAAGGGCATTGAGGTCTTTTCCTATGGGATTTGCTAATTATTTTGGCTATAAATAGAGAGAGATTTAGTAGAAGTTTTGTAAGCACAATCTTGGTAATAAAGGTAAAGTTTATGGAAGATTAGTGCGGTAATTAATCCATCTTTCTCGTTCACCTATGTGCATGCCTAGCGATCGATTTTAGATTGATTTGTTTTTCTCTGAGATTTGGGTTGGTTTTTTATCTAAAATCTAGATAGGGTGTTTTTCTAGTGTTCTGAAAATTTTGGTTGGTTAATTATTTTCGGATCTCGTTTAATCAATTAATTAGGGCTTAATTAATTTTCGTCAACCTTCTGTTTAGTAATTTTGTTTCGTTAATATCTCGAGATCCAGAAGTCCGATTGACGTGATTTCAGTTGGGTTTGTTTGAAAAATTTGTCTCATTTATTCTATAAAAATTCCAAGTCGATCAGAGTTACAGATCTATGGCTACAATCTGTTTAGTGATGTAACGGTGTTTTGTCCAGATTCTGAAAGCGCGGTTTTTCAGGTTTTGTGATTAGGGAAAAGTGTTAAATTTTATTTTTGAGTTACGCAATCATTCACCCCCCCTCTGATTGCCTATCTTAGTATAAGTTGATCCTACAAGTGGTATCAGAACAAGGTTATTTATTTTATTATCTTTTCTAATTGATCTCAACCGGCGATTAGAAAATATGTCGACGGATAGGTATTCCACAAAACCTTGTGTTTTCGATGGTGTTGATTTTCAGTATTGGAAGGCTAAGATAGAGGCATACATTCAAGCTCAAGGCTTTGCGATATGGGAGAAGATCTACAAGCCATATCGAGTTCCCGAAAACGATGCAGTGACAGCAGCGAACATGCCACAGGTGGAGGCAAACAGCAAGGCGAGGAATTTGATTATTCAAGGGCTAGGAAGAAGCGACTTTGACCGTGTGGTGCATCTCAAGTCGGCACATGAGGTATGGAGTGCACTTTGTGATTATCATGAAGCGTCAAACACGGTAAAAGAGGTACGACAGGACATGTATAAAAAGGAATACATGCGTTTTGAGATGAAACCTGGTGAATCTCTTGATGATTTCTTTGCTCGCTTTAATAAGATTCTTAGCAACTTGCGATCTGTTAATGTTATATATTTTGAGGCTGAAAATTCTCGCCAATTGCTAGGAGCTTTAGAAATGTCTATATGGGAGATGAAGGTAACATCAATTAGAGAATCTACTACCATGAGTACACTTATATTAGATGTGCTTTATTCTAAATTGAAAACTCATGAGCTAGATGTTTTTGCTAGAAAAAATATGGCTAATAAATCAATGGCTTTAGCTTCACAAACTAACAACTCTATTGGTGATAACTCTTCATCTAGCTATGCTTTGTCCTCTTTGTCTTCACTAACTGATGAACAGCTAGAACAACTTCCTGAAGATGATTTGGCACTCCTCTCCACTCGCTTCACAAAAGCTTTGCAAAATGTTTGATCCAGAAAGAGAGCAAATGGTGGAGAACCTCGGAGATGTTTTGAATGCGGCTCTCTTAATCACTTTCGTCTTAAATGTCCAAAATTTCTAGCAAGAATTTCTAGGGATGAAGATGAGGAGGAAGACAAGGTAGAGAGTGACAAGAAGCGAACACTCAAGAGCACTAAGAAGAAGGGGTATTTGAACAAGAAGGTAGTGCACCATATTCTTTCTGCTCTTGAACAGGTAAATCTAAGCGATGTGGACACTGAGAGTGATGATGATGCTACTCCGAAAGGCAAGAAAAGCTTGATTGGTCTATGTATGATGGCAAGTAGCAGAAGCGTCACCAATAGTGACATCGACAATGAGGTAGAACCTTCTTATGATGATTTAGTTTGTGCTGTTGAAAAACTTGGTACTTTATTGGAGAAGAGAGATAAAAAGATTAAGAAACAAGATGCTTTGGTTGAAAAATTAAATGATGAAATTGTAAGACTTAAAACTTTGACTCCTATAGATGATTCTTGCAAATCATGTGATTTAGTTTGTGCTGAATTTACTTCTCTAAGGGATATGCATGCTTCTACTTTAAAGGACCTTAAGCTTGAAAAAGACAAAAATGATAAACATGTTTGTGTAGTTGATAAATCTGCTCCTTGTGATAATTGCAATTCTCTTAAGTTGAAGTTGAAAGATGCTGATGTTAAAATTGCTCAACTAAAAAATGATCTTGCTACTCATAAGGTTCTTTCATGCTCTAATTGTGGTAAAAATGATAGATTTCAGCATGTATCTTGTAAGAATTGTGCCACTCTTTTGAAGCGTATTGATTATTTGCAAGGAAAGATAGAAACTAAAAGTTTGAATCAAATTTTGAATCAAAAGACTAGTTCTGAAAAATTTAAAACTGGTTTAGGTTTTGATCCTTATGATTATTCTAAGACCCATGCTCCAAAAGTTGTTAAATCCCTTGGCAGTGGCATAATTGAGACAGTCAATGAACCTAAAAAGATGATTTTTAAATCTGCTGGTATTATGTCATCTTCTAGCACAACAAATGCAAAGGTAGTCTCTACTTCTCAAGCTAAATACAAAGTTAAGTACACTTGTACTCATTGTGGTAGAGATGGACATAAAGTAGAATTTTGTTTTAGACTAGCCAAACAACTAATGAAAGAAAAGGCTAAGGATAGGTCTAATTTGAGAAAGACATGCTCTTTTGTGGCTACTAATATGAGTAATGCTAGATCTGAATTTTTGCATAAAAATACTTGTGTTATGCCTATTGGAGTGCGTCGTGTGTCTCAGTACTGGATTCCTAAATGCTATATTACTAACCCTAGTACTGGGACCTCGACACTATCTTTTTCTATATAGGCACTACACGCGAGGAAGGAGAACATTTGGTTAGCGGATTCTGGATGCTCATGCCACATGACTGGTAACAAGAATTGGTTCTCCTCTCTCACAAGAGCATCATGTACTAAAAAAGTAACTTTTGGAGATGCTTCTACTTCTATGGTTGTGGCTAAAGGTACAGTAAGGGTGAGCGATAAGTTTATGTTCAAGGATGTGGCTCTTGTTGAGAACTTGAAATATAACTTGCTTTCCGTTTCACAAATGATTGATGAAGATCTTGAAGTGTGCTTTAAGAAAGGTAGATGTAGAGTATTAGATGCTTCAGGAGATCTTGTCTTTAATATTACACGTTTTGGGAGAGTGTTTAAAGCTGATTTTGATGTGTCATCTTCTGTTAAGCATAGGTGTCTAGTTGCCAATGACTTTAAAGACTTATTCTTTTGGCACCGTAGACTTGGCCATATTGGTTTTGATCATTTAACATGTGTTAGTGGTTTGGATCTTATACGTCGTCTACCTAAGCTTAAGGGTGATAGCAATATAGTATGCTCTTCTTGTAGACATGGTAAGATGCATGCAGGTTCACATCCACCTCTTACTATGGTGATGAAAAACGCACCAGGACAACTTCTACACCTTGATACCATTGGACCATCACGAGTTCAATCTTTTGGAGGTAAGTGGTACATGCTGGTAATAGTTGATGATTATTCTAGATACTCTTGGGTTTTCTTTATGGTGTCTAAAGATGAGGCTTTTAGTCATTTTAGAGGTCTTGCTCTTAGATTATCGATTGATCTCCCAGGAGCTCTTAGAGCAATTAGAAGTGATAATGGATCTGAATTTAAAAATTCTTCTTTTGATCAATTTTGTGCTGAAAAAGGTCTTGATCATCAATTCTTTTCACCTAGAGTACCACAACAAAATGGTGTAGTTGAAAGAAAAAACAGAACCTTGGTTGAGATGGCTAGGACTATGCTAGATGAATTTTCTACTCCTAAAAAATTTTAGGCTGAAGCCATATCTATTGCATGCTATGTTTCAAATCGTGTATTTTTGAGATCAAAGCTTGGTACAACTTCTTATGAGTTGCGGTTTGATCATAGGCCTAGTGTTTCTCACTTTCATGTGTTTGGATGCAAATGCTTTGTGCTGAAATTTGGAAACTTAGATAAATTTGAGGCTAGATCAGTTGATGGTATGTTTCTTAGTTACTCTACTCATTCTCGTACCTATCGTGTTCTAGTTTTGGAGACTAACAAAATAATAGAAACCTGTGAAGTTACTTTTGATGAGACTAGCCCAGGTACTAGTCTAAGTATTGTAGGTACAGGTACATATATTTAGGGGGAGGACATTTTTGTTGATGAAGATGATGATGATGAAGTAGCTGAAGCTTTAACTTCTACACAATCAATTGCAACAGATCCGGCACCTACTACAACTTCACCTACAACTGAGCATTCTCAAATTTCCACATCATCTATGCATGTAGAAGATCAAATAGAAGAAAGTGAAGTTTCTGAAGAAACAACTCCCTTGCACATTCAAAGAATACATCCACCTCAACAAATGATTGGTAATCTTCATGAAAGAGTGACACGTTCCAGGTTTAACGATCCAAACTCTCATGCTCATTCAGCGTTTGTTGCGTCTTTTGAACCCAAAGATATATCACATGCATTAACTGACGAATCTTGGATCAATGCCATGCATGAGAATTAGAGAACTTTGAACGTAACAAGGTTGGGAAACTAGTGCCACCACCTCCTAAATCATTCTGTTATTGGAACTAAATGGGTGTTTAAAAATAAACAAAGTGAGGACGGTGTAGTTGTTAGAAACAAAGCTAGGTTGGTTGCTCAAGGTTTTACACAGATAGAAGGTTTAGATTTTGATGAAACCTTTGCTCCCTGTTGCTAGATTTGAAGCCAATAGAATCTTGTTAGCCTTTGCTGCTTCAAAGGTTTTAAAACTTTATCAAATGGATGATAAAAACAGTGCTTTTCTAAATGGGTTTATGAATGAAGAAAGTTATGTTAAGCAACCATCTAGTTTTGAAAATTCAAATATCCAAATCATTATTTTTAAACTATCTAAGGCCTTGTATGGTTTAAAACAAGCACCTAGATAAGCATGGTATGATAGGTTAAAAAACTTCCTACTTGAAAAGGGCTTTTCCATGGGAAAGGTAGACAAACGCTATTTTGTTCTTAAGCAAGACCAATGAATCAATTATTCGTTCAGATTTATCTGTAGATGATATCATCTTTGTGTGTCATCTCCTGCTTTGGGTCCAATTTCAGAACTATAAGTAGTGAATTAAAAATGAGTATGATGGGCGAATTGACTTACTTTTGGGATTACAAATCAAACAAACAAAAGAAGGTATATTCTTGTGCATTCAAAGTAGTATACCACGAAGGATCTTTGTTGGAGATAAACCTCGACGGCGGGACCGATCGGAGACCCCTTTTGAGATTCGGCCAGGGGAGTAGTTCTCAGGCGAAGCCGGCTTCGGGTGGAAGAAGATGAATCAGCGCTCGGGACAGAAGCAGAGGGGCCTGAGCTGGAGACAGAACGGTCCGGACCGTCCTAATCGGAAAGTCCGAGGACCGTCCGATCTGTCGTGACCACTCCGCGGAGATAGATCGACATCCGAAGGCGAAGAACCGTGGCGCACAGAAGAGACGGGCAGGATTTATATAGGTTCGGGCTGCGGAGCGTAATACCCCTACTCCTGTGTTTAATGACTATGAGAGAGAGAGAGAGATGAATGTGGGGGTATTGTAGTTTACAAGGAGGACCCGGGAGCTCAGGAAAGCTCACGGGAATCCGGAAAAAAAAAAAAAAAAAAAAAAAAACAAAACAAAAAAAAAAGGTCGTCGGTCGTTTTCTACCAACGACCGGGACTCGAGGAAGGAGAGGGGAGATCTCTGTTGTCTAAGGTTGGAGCTCAGCCCCCCCCCCTTGGTCTACCGGCATGGATCCTCCTTTATAGAAGCCCAGGGAGTCCACAGTGAACCGAGCTTGCATATGCGCGAGGGAAGAGAGAGAGGGAGATTCTGGAGAGTTCTCCGGTCCTCCTCCGCCTGCGATGCCCATGCCGGAGTTGGAGGAATGTCCCATCGCTCCCGTCCGTCGCAAAGCCATGTGCCAAGAGTCGGTGGAGCGTCTGGTCGCTCACCTCCCCGCCTGCTGTGCCCACGCCGGAGCAGGTATGCATGCGGGCGCCGTAGAGTGGTGAGGATGTGATGGGGCGTCTGGCCGTCTGGTCGACGGAGCGGGGAGACGTGACGGCGCACGCCTCAAGTCAAAAGGCTCTGACTGTGAACGGCGATTGACAGTGAAAGGAGCCTCCGTAGTCAAAAAAGGTTCTGACTGCACAGGAGCGGGCGACAGGCGGTCTCGTCGCCTCATCGTTAATGTGGGTAGTTGGTCAGCCAAGGTGCCGTCTACTGAAGAAGCTGATACAGGAGAGGCACTCGGGAGAAGCCGTAGCCGATCAACTCGGGAGGTGCCGATGCCGCCGGGGGGAAGCCGATGCCGATCGCCTCAGTCGGGAGAAGCCGAGTCCCCCATCGGCAACCGGGACTCGGGACGAGAGCAGTCGGCACCCGGGGCCCGGGGCCGGGGCAGTCGGCTCCCGGGACCGGGGGCCAGTCGGGGGAGAACCACTCGGGACCGGGTGGTTCCCGGGCTCTAGGTTCTTAGCTGGAGAATAACCGTAGTCGGCTATCACTGGTGTAGATTGTGCACCCTGGTGGAGCCGACGTGGCTGAAGACCCACGCGTCCCCAGGGCATGTGGGACCCCCTGTCCTATTTCGCGACAGTGCCCCTGGCTCTGTTGCTCGGCCGGGATGAACCCCGGGCAGGAACAGTGCCATGTCTTGAAGAAATGAGGGGACGCTGGGTCCGCCTGGTTCGCCGTGGAGTGATGAAGCTTGATGACTCGTTGATTTAGATGCGTACGTACCCAGGTCCCGGGTTGAAAACATGGAACGAAGTGCTGAGGAAGGCCGGCGGCACCGGTCGCGATGGCGATGCGGCAGCTTGCTGCCCGTACCGTCACCATCGAGTTCTTCGTGGCGACCGTTGGCCGGAGGCCACGGCAGCAGAGGGGTACGTCGTCCGGTTGGAGGGCGCCACCAAATCAGCCGCCGACGAGTTCTCCCGTGCTTGCACTCCGGTTTGCCTGTCTTGTATAAAGGGAGACATTTGCATATGTATATGGTCATGTCTATACTTTTCGTACCTTGGTTTATTGGGTTTTTTGGAGGTCGCTTGTACTGGAGATGGAGCTCGGACTCGCTTCCCTCGCGAGCCCGAGTCCGGCATGTGCTCAGGACCTGGGGCCCCGGCCATCATGCGGAGGATAAGTGTCCGGGACCCTGGGGTCCCGGACTGGGATATTTTTTTTGATATAAGCCGGGTTCCGGGGGCCCGGGCTTTGAATATGGGATGTGAGACGACCCTCCGGACGCATTCTCGCCGGGGCGGTGCTATCCGGGCTATCGCGCCGTACTTCGGGTGTCGCGTTCCTAGGCCTGCACTCGCTTTGGCGAGGCCGCCCTGGTTCGGCACCTCGGTGTCCGGCCCGGGCCGCGGATTCGGGAATCCGTGCCTCGGCTCAAATATGTGCCCGGGACCCAGGGCCCCGGGCTTGAGTATAAAATGTGAGACGACCTTTTGGACGCATTCTCGCCGGGGCGGTGCTGTCCGGTCTGTCGCGCCGTACTTCGGGTGTCGCGTTCCTAGGCCGGCACTCGCCTTGGCGAGGCCGTCCTGGTTCGGCACCTCGGTGTCCGGCCCGGGGCGCGGATACGGGAATCCGTGCCTCGGCTCAAATATGTGCTCGGGACCCAGGGCCCCGGACTGAGGTGCAGAGCTTCGCCGAAGAAATATACCGACCCCTGTTACATGCTCTCTGGTCCTGGCTTGTCAGGGGCCGTGCTCGGGCTCAGCTCCCTTGGGAGCGAGCTCACGACATCGGGAGGAGATCCTCAACCGGGAGCAGCCGATCAACCGGGAGGTGCCGATCTATCGGGAGCGGTCGGTCAACCGGGAGCAGCCGATCAACCGGGAACTAATCAACCGGGAGCGGCTGCTCAACCAGGAGCGAGCGGACTCGAGAGACCGGGAAAAAGACCATCAATCGGGAGCGGCGGGCGGCGGATTAACCCGGGAATTTTGTCCACCGGGAGCGGCCTACCCGGACTCGCACTCGACAGGGCGGCGCGGCCCAGATTACCACCCCATATATGTTTCCGGAGGCCCCGGACTGAGTCGGGACGAACCACCCGGACTTGCCATCGCGTCCGATGAAGTCCGGGCAGTCGTACCCCTAAGGGGCCCGGAGGCCCCGGACTGTGTCGGGACGAACCGCGCGGACTTGCCATCGTGTCCGATGAAGTCCGGGCAGTCGTACCCTAAGGGGCCCGGATTCGGGTTCTTCAGAGTCGGGCCCGGGAGGTTAGTCCCGGGTCGCATGTTTGCCAGGCGAGGGGCGCTCTACGAAGAGCGCCACGTTCGCTGTCTGTAGAAACACCATACAAATAGAGGAAGAATACAAGTTTGAGCAATATGTAAAGGTGGATAGGGTAACGTATCTGGACATTGCGGAGGGCGTCGTGGCACCGCGAACACGGTCCCGGGGCCGGGAGCGTAGCTCGCCCCCGGGAACGCCGAGTACCGGACCGACTCGCCCTGATCCGTCGTCGCGCCCGGGTCCCCTTCGCGAGGCCTTGAGCAGCCGCCTGCCCCGGGTGCTCGGTCCGCGACGGCTGCGAGGGGCCCGGGACGAGGTCCAGCGGGGACGGTCGAGTCCGTAGTTTCGATTCCCTCCTGTCCTCCGGGTCGGGGGCCCTCCGTGCCCTGGGCGCCTGTGCCCTGGGAGCGCCGCGAGGCTGCGGGAACAAGCCCCTTGACCGGAGACGGGGTCGCCAGGCAGCGAAGCGCCTGGCGGCCTTGGCGGCCGCCGGGGAGAGCTGCCAGGTCGGGCGCCGCAGCTCGCCCCGGGGACCTAGGCTGTCCCGTACAACGGGGCAAGAAATACAGAATAAGTAATGCGTAAAGTCAGGTAAGGTTACATATCTGGATGTTGTAAGCGGCAGTGTGGCTTTCGCGAGCACGATCCCGGGGTCGGGAGCGTTGATCGCCCCGGGAGCGCTGAGCACCGGGCCGATCCGCCATTACCCCCGTAGCGGCCCAGGTCCCGGGAGGCTCGCCACAAGGGGCCGCGTGCGTCCAGAGCGTGGTAAGCTTGCAAGAGTTGGTTCAGTCTGTAGGCTCGGCCCCTTCGTCTTCCGGGTCGGGGGCCCTCCGCCCACGGGAAGCCTGTGGCCCTCCGGCGCCGCGAGGTCGCAGGAAACAAGCTTGACCGAGACGGGTCGTCGTCAGGCGACGGAGCGTCCCGATGCCTCGCCGGTTGCCGGGGAGGAGCCGGCCAGGCCGGGCTCCCGGCCGCGTCGAGGTTCGGAAAGCCTGCCTAAAATCTGCCGGGGATTGGGTGATTTAATCTGCATACGAGGATTGTGAGAGTATTTGGCTCGTTCCCACTGTCCGTTCCATGCTACGAATCGTGGCGTCGATCATCTCTCCCCATGGCGTCCTCGGAGTCCCGTGATCGTGCGGAGGACAAAGATCACGCATAACCATTTCACCCCCTACTTCCGGAAAGAATCGACCCCGAAACTAGCCAGGCAAGGCGCCGGAGCCGCCGGGACCCGGGGCGCCTCCCGGAGGGCGCCCTTAGGTCCCCGCGAGCTCGACAACACCCTGGACCTAGCACGTCGGGGTACGATTACTCGTCGGTAGGGGACTGATGACAATGTGCGAACCCCAATCGTCGCACGGGCGCGGCCCGATTATGCCCCCCAAGGGACGAGGCAGCCACGAGCCGCCAACACATGGAAACAGACGGAAGGGAGGATACCGGGAAAGATATTAAAATGCTGTTTATATGAAAGTGTATACACATGGGGCCCCGGCCAGCGCCGAGATTTTGAGAATCCGGCGCTGGCCCGGGCACCCGGAACTTACAGGATGTATTATAGATGAATTTGTGAAGAGCTCCCAGGCTTACCGAGCCGTCGGGAAATACGATCACAGGAAGGGGCCTTCCCACGGGAGGAAGATTTATTTCATTCCGACCCGTCGAGGACAAACGGCGGAGATTCTAACCCCCACCTGGAGTGATCGGGCCGCGAACCTTACGCCAAAAGATACGCTTGAGGCCTTGCTGGTACGAGTGACGTGGGGCGATGCGCGCCACCTTGGTTCCTTGGAGCAGTCGAGGTCACCGAGCTGCATGTTGTTGTGGTTGATGTCGCCGTTGTAGCGCGGTACCGTCCAGCGAGGTATCGAACCGTCCGACGAGGGGTCGGACCGTCCGTTCCGCCTCGATCGGGCCTGGGCTGCTACCGCTCCTGCCGGGACTTCTTGACGCGCTTGGCCAACTGCTGGACGGCGTGGCACTCCGTGAGGTCGTGCAAGGCCGTCTCGTGGACGGTGCACCACTTCTAGGCCATTGCCAGGTCGTGCAAGGCCATCTTCTGGACGGCACGGCACTCCGTGATGTCGTGCCGGTCTGTGTCATGGAAGGCGCACCACCCCCGGGCTATGGCCGGCTCAACATGCTCGGCCAAGCCCTGGATGGCGCGGCACCCTGTGAGGTCGTGCCAGTCCGTCTCGTGGACAGGGCACCACTTCCGGGCCACTGCCGGCTTGAGATGCTCGGCCATCTTTTCGACGGCCCGGCACTCCGTGAGGTCGTGCCGGTCCGTCTGGTGGAAGGCGCACCACCTCCGGACCATGGCTGTTGGCGGCGGTGCAAGTGTGGCCTTCCGGGGCTTCCTCCTGTTCCGCCGTGATGCAGAACGTGAGGTTTTAGCGTCTTCTCCAGGGCCCTGGTCGGGGGACCCAGGACTTGCGGCAGCGTTTGCGCGCCGCTCGCGCTGCCGCTCGATCGTGACCCGGGCGTCCTCCTGAACCCGCATCTGGTTCAGCCGGTCGCAGAGGTCGCCATGGCCATTGTTGGCCGGGGGCCCGGGTCGCCGGGCTCGTGCCGTGCTCCCCCAGGAAGGCGGGGAGCGTGGCGGGCTCACCGCCGGGCTAACGTCTCCCGGCGGGGTGAAGCCACCGGGCCCCTCGCTGAAGTCCCGCGGACGATAGCCTCCTGCCATGAAGTGCGCCGGTCTTGGGGACGTCGGCGTGCCACCTGAAAAGGAAACTCCCCCTACCTGGCGCGCCAGCTGTCGGAGGATTAAACCTCGACGGCAGGAAGTCGGGAGACCAGCCTTTTGAGATTCGGCCAGGGGAGTAGTTCTCAGGCGAAGCCGGCTTCGGGTGGAAGAAGATGAATCAGCGCTCGGGACAGAAGCAGAGGGGCCCGAGCTGGAGACAGAAAGGTCCGGACCGTCCTAATCGGGTCCGGACCATCCGATCTATCGTGACCACGCGGGAGATAGATCGACAGTCCGGAAGGCGAAGAACCGCGGCGCACAGAAGAGACGGGGGGATTTATACAGGTTCGGGCCGCCGGAGCGTAATACCCTACTCCTGTGTTTTGGACTATGAGAGAGAGAGAGATGAATGTGGTATTGTAGTTTACAAGGAGGACCCCGGGAGCTCGGAAGCTCACCGGGAATCCGGAGGTGGCGTCGGTCGTTCTACCAGCGACCGGACTCGAGGAAGGAGAGGGAGATCTCTGTTGTCTAAGGTTGGAGCTTCAGCCCCCCCCTTGGTCTACGGCATGGATCCTCCTTTATAGAGCCCAGGGGAGTCCATAGTGCCGAGCTTGCATATGCGCAGAGGGAGAGAGAGAGGGAGATTCTGGAGAGTTCTCCGGTCCTCCCCTCCGCCTGCGATGCCCATGCCGGAGTTGGAGGAATGTCCCGTCGCCCCCGTCCATCTGCAAAGCCTGTGCCGGAGTCGGTGGAGCGTCTGGTCGCTCACCTCCCCGCCTGCTGTGCCCACGCCGGAGCAGGTATGCAGCGGGCGGTAGAGTGGTGAGGATGTGATGGGGCGTCTGGTTGTCTGGTCGACGGAGCGGGGAGACGTGACGGCGCACGCCTCAAGTCAAAAGGCTCTGACTGTGAACGGCGATTGCACAGTGAAAGGAGCCTCCGTAGTCAAAAAGGTTCTGACTGCACAGGAGCGGGCGACAGGCGTGTCTCGTCGCCTCATCGTTAATGTGGGTAGTTGGTCAGCCGGTGCCGTCTACTGAAGAAGCTGATCCAGGAGAGGCACTCGGGAGAAGCCGTAGCCGATCAACTCGGGAGGTGCCGATGCCGCCGGGGGAAGCTGATGCCGATCGCCTCAGTCGGGAGAAGCCGAGTCCCCCGTCGGCACCCGGGACTCGGGACCGAGGCAGTCGGCACCCGGGGCCCGGGGCCGGGGCAGTCGGCTCCCGGGACCGGGGGCCAGTCGGGGGAGAACCACTCGGGACCGGGTGGTTCCCGGGCTCTAGGTTCTTAGCTGGAGAATAACCGTAGTCGGCTATCACTGGTGTAGATTGTGGACCCTGGTGGAGCCGACGTGGCTGAAGACCCACGCGTCCCCAGGGCATGTGGGACCCCCTGTCCTATTTCGCCGACAATCTTCTATGTCACTTTGGAATGGAGAATTGCAAACCCATCATGACACCCATGGGAGCTACATCTACACTTGATCCTGATGAGGAAGGTGAGCCAGTTGATCAAAAGGAGTATAGAAGTATGATTGGTTCACTTTTGTATCTTGTTGCTTCAAGACCGGATATATAATTTGCTGTATGTTTATGTGCACGGTTTCAAGTTTCCCTACGTGCTTCACATCTTCAAGTAATTAAGCGAATTCTCAGGTATGTTCATGGCACTAAAGACTTTGGTATATAGTTATCAGCATCATCATGTATTTGTTTAAGAGCTTTTTCTGATGCTGATTTTGGAGGATGTAGACTTGATAGAAAAAGTACTTCTGGTGCTTGTTTCTTTTTGGGTAATTCTCTTGTTGCTTGGTCATCTAGAAAACAATCCTCTGTTGCGCTATCCACTACTGAATCTGAATATGTGGCTGCTGCTAGTTGTTGTTCTCAAATACTTTAGATAGTAGCTACACTTAAGGATTATGGTGTTACTTTGGAAAATATTCCTCTTTTCTGTGATAACACAAGTGCCACTTGTATTGCTAAGAACCCAGTACAACACTCTAGGACAAAACATATTGATATTAGATTTCACTTTCTTAGAGATCATGTTGAAAAAGGAAATGTGGCACTTCATCATGTGGATACTGAACATCAATTGGCAGATATTTTCACAAAACGTTTGGATTCTTCTTGTTTTGCTCGTCTTCGTGGAGAACTTGGGGTTATTCATCCGATGGGGTTATTTTGAGGGGGAGCATCAACCTTTTGTAACATATTTTTTTGATGTTCTTTATTTGAACAGTAAAAAATATATTGAAAATAATGAACACTACATATGATTCACATGTATTATTTGTAGCCATGTTCATGTCATAAGGTACGAGTGCTTTCATGTTTCTATATGTGTGATGTTAGTCTTTGCGTGACTAGCTAAATGGAATGACAACTTGAACTAAATCTTGACATGATTGAACTTTCTTATCTATTTTGATATTGTTTTAAATGTGCTAATATGCTATGAGAAATATGAGAAAGATCAAAATTATGTGCTATAAAAAAATGTGAGAAAGATCAAGGTAATATGCATTGTCGCACTTCTTCTTAACGAGATTGCTTACTATTGCACTTTGGTATAAACTTGAAAGAAGTTGTGTATGACCGAAACTTGGTTCTTAAGCTTAAAATTGTCAAAAGACATAGGCTTGAACGGGTTGGAAAGTAAGGCTGATGGTGCATATAATTCCTTGCAGTTTATATCATGATTGAAATCAATCAAGTTCTCAATTTTTTTTAAAAAAGGCACCAATGAAGTGCATTCATCTTAATGCTTGCAAGTTTTGAAATAGTTGAGAAAGAAATATCACGTCTTGCAATAAATTATTAATTGCACTTGATTTTTAGTTATGCTAGATTTACATTGCATGTGTATGGATGTGAGAGTGCAAATTACTTTTAGCATAGCATGTGTGTGCTTGTTTACATTGATGATTTATGGTGCTCATAATAAAAAATTGGTACAAAATTGAAAAATTTTCTTTCTTCATGTATTCTTGATGAATCCATTGTCAAAAATGGGGGAGAGAGTTTACACACAAAACATTTTAAATTTGTTTTGGGAAGGTAAATGCCAATGTTCAATATTCATGTGTTGTGTTGTTGCCAATGTTTTCATCAAGGGGGAGATTGTGAAATCAAAAGTGATGAAAAATTGGTTTATATTAAAATTGGCAAAATTGGTCTATATTAAAATTGGCATTGCATAATTGAGTTATATTAAAATTGTTCATGGCAAGTGTGGTGAGCGTGTGTGTACACTGACATAGGTCAGGTTGTGAGCATCTGTGCCTGGAAAAAATGTTTTTTTGTTTATATGTGTGCAGGTATTAAATGATGGAAATAGATAAAAAATCGCTGAAAAAATTTGGAGGAATTTTGGACGAAAATTGATAAATTAAATTTCAGAATTTGCTATAGTATCAGGCCGAAAGTGCGGGCAGGCCGGTTGCACAGTACGGGCGCGGCCTAGCCGGGAGTGGGCAGGCGGGGGCGTAGCAGCAGGTGAGCGTGGGCGTGCAAGAGTCGGCACGGAGGCGGCCTAGTAGGCGCGGGCACGCACGAGGGCGCTGCGGCCTGGCATGGCGGAGGCGTGGCGCGAGCGGGCGCGCGCGCGGGCACAGGAGATCCGGAGGGGCAGGTGTCAGCTCTGGATTGGCGCAGCGGCGTGGCAACAGTGAACAAGCGGGATTCTCTGCGGAAACGCGTCAGACTCTGTGGCCCTCTGTGTCTCGGGTGATGTGGCGCAATCTGGAGCGTTGATTTCGAATCTGACAGCTGGAATAGGGTGAGTAGTGGCTACGAAAACTCAAGGGCATTGAGGTCTTTTCCTATGGGATTTGCTGATTATTTTGGCTATAAATAGAGAGAGATTTAGTAGAATTTTTGTAAGTACAATCTTAGTAATAAAGGTAAAGTTTATGGAAGATTAGTGCGGCAATTAATCCCTCTTTCTCGTTCACCTTTGTGCATGCCTAGTGATCGATTTTAGATTGATTTGTTTTTCTCTGAGATTTGGGTTGGTTTTTTTTGATCTAAAATCTAGCTAGGGTGTTTTTCTAGTGTTTTGAAAAGTTTGGTTGGTTAATTATTTTTGGATCTCGTTTAATCAATTAATTAGGGCTTAATTAATTTCCGTCAACCTTCTGTTCAGTAATTTTGTTTTGTTAATATCTCGAGATCCAGAAGTCCGATTGATGTGATTCCAGTTGGGTTTGTTTGTAAATTTTGTCTAGCCTTTTCCGGCAAAATTCCAGATCGATCGGAGTTACGGATCTATGGCTACAATCTGTTTAGTGACAAAATAGTGTTCTGTCCAGATTCTGAAAACGCGATTTTTCAGGTTTTGTGATTAGGGGAAAGTGTTGAATTTTATTTTTGAGTTACGCAATCATTCACCCCCTCTAATTGTCTATCTTAGTATGAGTCGATCCTACAGTGATTCCTAGGGCATTAGTGATGCCAACACGGGTGGAGATGTAAGGAACTTCTGGAAGTCTTCGAAGGTTTGTTGGGCTTCTGGCGTCCACTGAAAATTATCAACCTTCTTCAGTAATTTGAAAAAGGGCATGCCCCGTTCGCCGAGTTGGGAAACGAATCGGCTGAGTGCCACCATGTAGCCAGTCAGCTTCTGTACGTCCTTCTGGCTAGTCGGGGGAGCCATGTTCATGATTGCGTTGATCTTCTCTGGATTTGCCTCGATGCCTCATTGTGAAATGATAAAACCGAGCAGTTTTCCCGAAGGTACTCCAAAGATGCACTTTTCCGGGTTCAGCTTCGTCTTGAATCCCCGAAGGCATTGAAAAGTTTCTTCTAAGTCGGCGATAAGGTCCTCCTTAACCTTGGTCTTGATCACCACGTCATCGACATATGCCTCCACATTGCATCCGTGTTGAGTATGAAGACACCGCTGGAAAGTGCGTTGATACATTGCGCCAATGTTTTTCAACCTGAACATCATAGTGACATAGCAGCATGCCCCGAATGGCATGATAAAAGAAGTCTTCAGATAGTCCTCTTCCTTTAGGCTGATTTGATGATATCCCGAATAGCAGTCGAGAAAGCTGAGTAAGTCACATCCCGTAGTTGAATCGACCACCTAATCTATCTTGGGTAGACCAAATGGATCTTTGAGACACGCCTTGTTTAAGCTGGTATAATTGACGCACATGTGCCATTTACTGTTCTTGTTCTGAACCAGAACTGGGTTTGCTAGCCAGTCTGGCTGGTAGACCTCCTTGATGAACCCGGTTGCTAGGAGCTTTGTTATCTCCTTGTGGATAGCATCTTTGTGGTCTTGTGCGAAGCACCATAGTCGTTGTTTGACTGGTTTGGCATCTGGCTTGACATTGAGGGAATGCTCGACCACCTCCTTGGGTACACCAGGCATATCGGAAGGTTTCCAAGCAAATATGCCCCTGTTCGCTTGGAGGAAGGTGACGAGCTCGTCTTCCTATTTGGGGTCGAGTTCGGTCCCGACAAGCACAGTCTTGGTGGGGTCAGAAGGGTCCAAGGGTATCTTTTTTTGTCTTTGAATCCACTGAAATTCCCGACTTGGCTGCTTTTTTCTCTGGGATTTGATTGTCCTCCTTTGAAGCTGTTGCGGCTAGCCGGATATGGCTTCGTCCGACTACCGCTTTGTGGGATTGGGCCAGTTTGCAATTCTCTTTGTCACAGATGAAGGCTTGCTTAACATCACTGCACAGAGAGAGTGCTCCGTCCGAGTATGGCGTGGTAGGCAGTCTCGAAGTCGGTGACTTCAAAACAGATGTTATCTTGTGGAAGTTTTCTCGCGTGCCGAAAGTCACTGGTAGAGTAATATGTCCGAATGGAGTTGAAGAAAGACTGGGGATTACCACGTGGAAGGGAGCTGCACTCGGCCGCAGCTTGGATCAGGGGTATCTTCATCTCGTCGAGCGTTTTGGTGAACAAGATGTTAAGTGCGCTTCCTCCGTCAATGAGAACCTTCTTCAACTTGATGCTTCTGATGATTGGATCTAGGACGAGTGGGTAGCGTCCTGGATGCGTTACTCGGTCAGGGTGATCCGCACGGTTGAATGTGATTGCCGTTTTTGACCACTGCATATATTGGGGGGGCGTCAAACGAGACCGAGTTTACTTCTTGGGCAATTAGCTTCTGTATGCTAATGGCCCTTCGAATATGTGATTGAGCTCAGCCTGGGGATCTTGATAGTCGCTAACTGCGCCTGAGTCTGGCTTGTCTTTGTCCTTCTGCTCACCGGATGCTGATGTTTGCTCGGAAGTAAACTTTTTGAGCATGAAGCAGTTCTTGGCCACGTGGATGGAAAGGGCATGGCCTAGTCATGACTTTTTGGTAGTCGTCCGTCCTTGGGGGCCATGGTCGGTTGCGCTCAACTGTGGCTACGATGTCCTCCGACTTGCGCTTGCGGTTCCCAGCCTTGGACGGGGCCGTATCGTTGGTGTCCTTCCGCTCCTTCTATTGGAGCTACTTTTTGTCGTCGAGTGCCTCGGCGATGGTGACGGTTGAGTTGGTGTACTTGTTTGCCATGTCCAACAAAGCCTTGACAGAGTTGGGAGGCTTCCGAGTTAACTTAGCAATGAACGGGGTGTCCTTTAGTCCTTTGCGGAAGGCAGCAATGATGACCTCGTCCTTGATCTTAGGTATTGAGTTCCTCTTCTCGGAAAATCGCTTGATGAAGTCGTAGAGGGACTCATTCGGTCGATGTTTTGTATCGGCAATAATTATATGGGGCTATTCATCGGACCTAAACTCAATGGATTTGAAAGGACACACGAGATTTATACTGATTTAGGCCCTCAAGGTGAGGTAATACCCTATTTCCAGTTGTGGTGTATTGCTTTCACGGTATGTGGAATCATCTGCCCCAAGGGGCTCCCTACTCCTCCTTATATACTGGAGGGATGAGGATTACAGGGTAGGAAACCTAGTCGGATAGGACCAAGGCTTTCCTTATCAGTACATAGAGTATCCGGTTAGGACTATATCCCTCTCCTTGTCATGCAAGGTAATATGAAGCCGAGTTCTACTCTATCTCCAATTATAGGGACCGGCCTACCCTATGTCCGAGTGGCCGTAATTACCTTCCTTGAGGTATCCGAGGCCCATGGTCTCCACAGTAGCCCCTGAGACCTTCATAGTTGAGTCACAGCTGATATCAAGTGCGCATCCACCACGGCGAAGATATTCCTGAGTGCTTTGCCCCGGAGTACTCATTTGTCCGAGTCCTTCTCTCAAGTCTTGCTTCATGTTAGCTAGCAACGAGGCTATGAAGGGCTTCATAGATGAATAGTGTACACCGAATCGGCACACCAATTAGGTGTAGCCGCCGACTTTGTGCTTAATTGGAAATCAATTAAACATAAAGTCAAAGATCTTTAACCTTTAAGTCTTTCCCGAATGATATGTTTCTCAGAAATTGGACTCTTCAGCTATATATTAGTTAGAAATTTTGCTCAAGGCAATTTGGCTAAGCATGTAAGCTAAGTATCACTATGGAGTAAATCCAATGTGTGATGAGGTGTACTTGAGAGATACCTGCATCCCCAATTTTAATGGAGACCAGCTATTGATCCTTATAAGGATATATCCTCAATACCTTAAAATAATCGAGATACCCGAATGTATACACCCAGCTATAGGCTTAGCATGAAGCATATCTGATTATTTAATTGGTTCTTGTAAAATATCACCTACATAGCGATTTTAACGCGACCAGCAGGCGACCCAATAGGCATGCTATTTAGAACTCATATCTTCGGCCTACTACCGAATAAGCCGGCCCAAACTGACCTTCCCCACACAGCCGTATAAAATCTAGAGATTTTGGTCATTGCTCAACTTGCCCATTGCTCTGGAGGTGTGCCACCGAAGCGTAGCAAATTTTGATGTCAAAATCGTTACAGAAATCTTTGAATATGTTGCCCATGAACTGTGTGCGTTGCCCATAATGATGCGATTGGGGACTCCAAATCTATAGATTATACTCAGTATGAAGTCTTTCGCCTAGGCCGCAATTATGGTGGCAACAGGTCTGGAATCAATCCTCTTTGTGAAGATGTCCACTGCGACGAACAAATGTGTAAACCCTCCTGGCGCGCCTGACCATGTCAAGCCCTAGATAGGACCACACAATTGGGATAGCCTGTAACTCTTTGTGTTGGTAGCTGAGTTTGCCAAGCAAAAAATTGACATCCCTCGCATGACTGGGCGAGTGCTTCAGCATCGGTAACCATAGTCAGCCAAAGGAATCCTTGTCTACAAGCCTTTCCGACTTACGTTCTGGATGTAGCATGGTTGCCAAAGATGCCCGAGTGGATAGATTGCAGGATCTGCTTGCCTTCCTCAGGTGTGACGCAATGCATGAGAACTCCTGATGTGTGTTGACAATATAGGTCTACTCCAACTATGATAAAGCTTTTGCTCCGTTGCTTGACTTACTCAGCTTCGTTGCGATCTTTAGGAAGTTTGTCTTCCAGCAGGAATCGAATGATTGGGGTCTTCCAATCTTAAAAAATAGTGAACACCTCCGTAGGTTCCGGGTTTGGTGCTACCTCCGACTGAAACTCCAGTAGTGGCTTGTTTCCCTGTTTTGACCAAATAGGTACCCGAATGCTGCACTAGCGCAAGATTCCGCTAGCGACCCTCTTGGGGCATACCCACCTGCAAAAATGGCAGCCGAATAAGGTACCCGAACCTCACATTAGCATAGGATTCGGCTAGCAACCCTCATGGGGCGTACCCTACCCAATAGAGTTGTGGCCAAATAAGGTACCCAAACCTCGCATTAGCATAGGATTCGGCTGGCGACCCTCATGGGGCGTACCTTACCTAGTAGAGTGATACCGAGCCCCGACTGCTGTCGAAGGTCGGTTATGGCCCACATGGAGCGTACCAAAGTAAAGGTGAAATCCGAGGCCAACTGGCGGCGAGTATTCGGACAGTAGCCCTTATGGAGCATTCCAAGTGGTTCTTGAAGCGTCAAACTCCAAGTGTATCATAGCAGACTGGTTCAGCCCATGTGTGTAGGAGATAGGCTCGTAGCCATGAGTTCCTAATTACGCGTACCCGTAACTGGCCCTACGTTATAAACATATCGACGATGATGGTAGGATCTGATGAAGAAAACAATCACCTGAAGAACATTTTATGTATTTTTACAATAGATGTAAATATGTGTTCCTCCCCTTATTGATATTAATTTCCCCGAGTAGTTGACCCCTTATGTTTAAACACTCTGCACGACTAGTCATAGCCCCCAAGCGTCGGGTAGTCGGCTCATGGCTCTTTCCCAGACACGCGTTTTGGTGACTTGAGTTTGCCTTTCATGGAGCAAAGCTTCATGGATCGGAATTTATGCTACTCGAGTAGTTTTGCAATCATTAAGAGCAAAAACAGAAGCATGCGCAGTATGCACACCTATTAGTGTAAGCGGCTGCGGCATTGGCGAGGCCGAGTGAGGAATTGACGATCTGCATCCCCCTAGATCCGATCCTAACTAGCACTAAGCCGTATCCGAGTCAAACCATAAGGAAGTGAGTTGCCTCTAGCCCATTTAGATGAGAATGTCATATAAAGGAGAAAGTATTTATCAGAAGCGACTTAGCTGTTTGGTATTGCACGAGTTGGGAGTGGGGATGCATCCTTGCATCTGAGCTTTTGATCCCTTGAGCATGTCACTTGTCATTTTGATAATCTTCAGTTCTAGGAGGTCAAGGACGGTTGCGATCAATTGCTGCAATGAGGTCGTCCTACTTGCGTTTGTGGTTCCCAGCCTTAGTTGGGGGGCCACTGTCGTATGATGTCCTTCTGCTCCTTCTATCAGGGTGCCTTTTTGTCACCGTGCACCTCAGTGACGCGTCATCCGAGTTGGCTATTTGTTTATATGTCGAATAAAGTCTTGACAGAGCTTGGTGGCTTCCGAGTGAACTTAGCGATGAACAGGGTATCTGTTTTACTCTTTGCGAAACACAGCAATGATGAACTCGTCCTTGATTTTAGGTATTGAGTTCCTCTTCTCGGAAAGCCCATTTGATGAATTCGCGGAGGACTCGTTCTTCCTCTGGTGGCACTAATATAGATCGTTCTCGGAAGATGGCCTCTCTTATGTTCCCCCAAGGAGCCAATTAAAACCACCTGGGAAGCCCTGCCAAGCATGTCCTCATGAGTCAGCCAAGGTGATAGGAGGTAGTAGCCATGTCTTCTGATCGCCTCCGGCCGCGACGGATTGCCAAGGTGTAAACTTGTGAGCCAGGACTTCGGGTTGGTCTTCCCATCATACTTCTCTATTCCAGTTGAATTGAAGCAGGATTGCAATCGACTTATTGTAGTTCATGGGGTGAACACTAGAACTCCTTCAATTAAGTGGGGGGCTTTGACTCCGACTGTGGCGATGAAACCGCTCGTGGTGGAGACCGAAGCGCTCATGCTATCTTCTAAGTCGACGGTGCTCATCATCCTCTTGCGTTCTTAGTGTCGCAAGTGTTTAATATTGTGGTGAAGATCACAACTGTGTGTCGTTGGGCGTCCTGTTATTATTGCGTTGCGGTCGCATGATGATGCGCAGTGGTTTGATCGTTACTTGGAGTTTGTCTGTGTGACGTATGTCTATGACTACGAGTGATGTTGATAGAAGCCAGCTGCTCGGGCACTCATGTGAAGCCAATGAAACCTCCGTTGTGTCTAAAGCCGTCTTGTTTGATGGTATAAAAATGTCTCCAGATTGTTGTCACTGCTGACAAGCCAACAGTGGTGAGATCATTGCTTTGATCCTCACGATTGTCGGCGTGGCCTGGTGGTCGGGCGCCGAACTGCAAGGCGGTGTCAAGTAAATGTGGGCAGCGGCCACGATGTTTGTTGTCCGGGTCATGAAGACGTATGGTTAGGTGCGCCAACTAAGATTTGGAGGGGATATTGTTGAG